>JAVJIX010000033.1:4327500-4607500 GCA_036785185.1 Paratrypauchen microcephalus
TTCAAATTTCTCTGGCGACTAGTTTAGCCTCCCTATTCAAGCCTAACGACCCTCTCCACCCCTCTGCCCTGGATTGTCTGCCCTAATGTTTCTTTGCCTGTTTTTGACTTGGTTTGAGAATCGAATTATAAATGGGAGACAAGTTATGTCTAACTCCCCCATTTCTGTTTAACGACGGATTCTCTTTTTTTGACAAAAATTGCCTCTTTAACCCCCCTCTCAAACCAGTTCTTTTCCCTGGCTAAGATCTGAACCTCACTGTCCTCAAAAGAATGGCCCGTGCCTTCCAGGTGAAGATGCACGGCAGATGACGGTCCACTCTGGCACGCCCGTCTGTGTTGGTACATCCTCTTGTGAAGTGGCTGTTTTGTTTCCCCAATGTAGCGCTCACTGCAGTCTTCACTACACTGAATGGAGTAGACCACATTGCTTTGTTTGTGGCTCGGTGTTTTGTCCTTTGGGTGGACAACAAAAACTCGTCCACAAACAAAGCAATGTGGTCTACTCCATTCAGTGTAGTGAAGACTGCAGTGAGCGCTACATTGGGGAAACCAAACAGCCACTTCACAAGAGGATGTACCAACACAGACGGGCGTGCCAGAGTGGACCGTTATCTGCCGTGCATCTTCACCTAGAAGCCACGGGCCATTCTTTTGAGGACAGTGAGGTTCAGATTTTAGCCAGGGAAAAGAACTGGTTTGAGAGGGGAGTTAAAGAGGCAATTTTTGTCAAAAATAGAGAATCCGTCATTAAACAGAAATGGGGGAGTTAGACATAACTTGTCTCCCATTTATAATTCGATTCTCAAACCAAGTCAAAAACAGGCAAAGAAACATTAGGGCAGACAATCCAGGGCAGAGGGGTGGAGAGGGTCGTTAGGCTTGAATAGGGAGGCTAAACTAGTCGCCAGAGAAATTTGAAAAAGAAAGAGACAGATTAGTTGAGATAGTTTCAGAGCTATTTCAGTGTAGGAGCTCCTCCCTGCAGCTAGATATAAGCAGTGTCTAACCAGCACTAGAACCAGAGCTGACGAAGCCTCTCGGATGAGCGGCGATACGTTTTCGACCAAACAAAATTTGTCCAGTTGACAAATTGAATTTCTCCTTTTATCATTTGTAAAGATAGTCCATCTCAAATCTTTCAAGTCTCCATGGTTATGTAAGGGATACCAGGTGAACAGGAAGGGATTAACCCCTTTATCTCCAGCTTGTCAAACTTAATCACACAACCCTTGCTTACACATAGATTTATGTCACTTACTGGTCAATTTTAATCCACACAGGATAATGTTAAACTTTGGCTTGTTGTAAAACACAAGTTTTACGTGTATCTCGGGGATGAAAGAGTTCCGTCTTTTAGCGGATCTCCGCTTTTTTTTAAGCCCCGGGGTAATTTTTATTTTTATATATATATCTGTGCAAATTCGTTGAGAAAGATTTTGGATGTATATATATGTATAGTTGTGTTTATGGTCGCCACCCGTCCCTTGAAAAACAGAATCGTCCCGTATTCAGAACAAAAGTACGTGTATCTCGTATTAAACTGTTCGTATTAAACTGCGGGCCGCGCAAGACCGTGTCTGGAGCCGCGGACCAAGCGAGTGAGCGCAGTTCTTTCGCAACAGTGTGTACCATTGCGTGTACACAGGTTAAACTTTATAAAACATCCTATACCTTATCCTACCTGCCCGTGCCTCACTTAACACATCGCTCCTCGCTTTTTCACCTGCGCCTTTTAGCGCGCATTAAGCTCCTCCTCAATGCGCTCTGATTAGACGAAGTGCAAAGCAAAAACAAATCTAATATATACTACTAGTAGGCTTACTTGTTAATAAAATGTGGGTTTTTTGTACTTTTATGTACAGTTTTACTTTATTGCTAACATATAGCATATAGAAATCCAAATTTCCGTGACTTTCCGCTTTTTTCATGATTGGCCACTTTCATCCCTGGTATCTGTTTTGAAACTCACTCCTATAGCGAGCTTGATGATATTTTCTAATCCTCAGGTCTATGGTGAATATCGGGCAAGCCTTGCTTTTGATCTTGTGAGCAGTCGCCAGAAAAATGTGAGTTATCTAAACTTACAAACCACTTTATTCATACAGACATCAAATCTTCTATTTGTTGCTCTGAAGGTAAAAGATAATCTTGTTAAATTGGTATTTGAATGTGTTCACAGGCTTATACTGATTACAGTGACTCTGTGTCCAGAAGAATGGGCTTTATTCCTCTTCCATTAGCTTTATTGGTCAGTAATAATTACACTCAGTATAACACAATGTGGCTGTTATTTTAATACTAATTATAAACGTCCTGGTTCTTTCAGTTGATTCGGGTGGTAACCAGTTCGGTGAAGATCCAGGGTTCACTCTCCTTTATGTGTGTTCTTCTCTTCTATTTTGGGTAATTAAACATAAGCATTTTAGATATAAATCCAGAAAAACCTTACTGATATAGAATGGTTAAGAAATGTAGAACATAATACATATTATGTACATTTGTGGCCATACCGGCATGTCAAATCCTGATTTCATCAGATCTCAGAAGCGGGCCTGGTTAGTCCTTGGATGCAAGTTTCAGGTTGTCATAATATAATATTTTGTAAAAGAAAGACATCAAATAAAAAGACTTCTGTAATAGATTTGCATTTCTTTGCACAAATATTAAGACTTATTGTTATTTTTGGGGTATATATACCATGAGTTTTCTGATCCGGCCCCTTTGGGATCAAAGTAGGTTGGATACGGCCCCGGGCCCAAAATGAGTTTGACACCCCTGGGTTAACCTAACACTTATTGTGACTGTCCAAACCTTTTATATGACTGTCTGTATGTAAAAATGCAGGATGATCACTCTGAAGGTGCTGAACAGCATCGTGCTGTTGGGGACCTCCTGTGTGTTTGTCAAAGAAGCCAACATGGAAGAAAAACTGTCTGACCCCCCACCGTCCACGGCCTCAAGCAGAGCCAACTCCAGAGCCCATCGAATCAAACTCATTCACACTTTACCACAACAGGGTATCTTTCATTTTCTTATCAAAATGACTTGCCTGGCTTGATAAGTTCTGAGTTGTACTTTTCTGTTCTCAGAAGCTGCAGTGGACCGAGGAGGAATCACACTATCTTCCATCAGCCCGCCTCTGTCCAACATGGACAACAGCTCTACTCCCACCATCCCCAAAAGTGACTCAGACACATTCCTCACTACACCCGATGAAGATGACGAGAACAAAATTATCAACACTGATACAGGCCTAGAAGGAGACATGAGACCCAAAACGCCAAAGAAAGACTTACTGGAAATTGACCGCTTCACCATATGTGGCAACCGAATAGACTGAACACTGTGTGAATCAGGGATCACAGTTTGGGTCACGCAGTCAGGCTGGACTGGGACTTTTGCACCTGACTCTCAAATATTTATTTATTTATTTCTGACAAAACCAGCCAAGGAATAAAGCTGTCACTGCAAGCCCATATGCCAGATGTGTCCTACACATGGTCCTGGCTTCTGTGCTCTGTATCCTGCAGTGTCACAGCAGTGCGGAGGGGACTTTAAAGTGTGGACATAAGAATGTCTGTGCAAGAATGTGTTTGAAAGCACAATCAGGCACAATCACAAGTGTTGTATGAAGGGCAGACCAGTCAGTTTTTAATTTTTATAAAAACCTCTATTTGAAATGATTTTTAGAATAAATTTCTGATATTTTTTCAAGAAACTTCTCCAGGACTGAACAGCCCATTGAAGTCAGTACAGAGAGCAGTTGTAGTTACTGATGTTAAATTCTTTACATGGCAGCTGTAAATGCATGCTTTACTGGTTTCACACATGTTGCCATCTCTTTTATTTCTATTGCCAAGTAAACTCCGAATTCACAGATCTACAAATACTGCCTAACTGATGCATTTCATAAAGTCAAAGGAGTGAAAGAAAATAAGCTTAGCTTATGCGATAAGCTAATCACTGTCAGAATGTTCTAAAACAAAATGTGAAGTGAATCTTGCAGGGCTTCCCTTTACAGATTTGTTTCCATAGGCCCCTGGCTATTGTAATGTCTACTACAAGTAACAAGCAATGAATTTCTTATTTTCCCGAAACACAGCCCAGGGAAGCCCCAGAGAATGGTAGACGTCATGTATTGTTTGTCATGAGGCTAAAGAGAAAATGTTCATCAAAGCACTTGGTTTTGCCACAATATATTCAAATTCATATAAGATGCTAATTATGCAATATTTTGTGAAATTGTTTTCATTTTCATTCAACCCCATAACATCAGCTATTGAACAGAGTGTAGTGTTTTTACATTTAATGATTCAGTAATTTAGTGAAAGTGACCAAAACTTGTTTTGACCTTTTTTGTTTTTTAGTCGAAAAAACATTAATTTTAGTTGCTATTCTTTAAGAAACCTGTATTACTGGTGTCCTTTTATGAGATCGAAGGCCACTGGTCTAGCATCCCTGCATTTGCATTTCCAAATTGAATATTTTTTTTGAATAATTGACACAAGCTTGTAGCAGTTATTTTGAAGGGTATAAATCAATGATTTTTTGACAACATTGAACTGCCTCATTTTGTTATTTGGTATTTGGTTTTGATTGAATTTGTTTACATGCAGGCATAAACTATTCTGTTTATTCTTATCCAGGACACTTTTTGTTTGTTTGGTATGATTGCGATTTATTTTTGGCTGGATTTTATTGACTTGAAGAATGTCCTTGGCAGTGTGTTTGAGTGTGACTGATCATGTGAAGTGCTTGAATGGAATTAACTTAAACATTACAACGTTCGTATCAAAAATTGTTGTTGTTTACCTGTGGGGCGGCAGTAGCTCAGTTGGTAGAGCGTTTGTCCACTGATCCAAAGGTTGGCGGTTCAAATCCCGCTCTTGACATAAGAAACATCAGTGGTTGAGCGGTCACATCCACTGACCCACAGGTTGGTTGGTACGATTCCAGCTCCCACAGATGAATGCTGCCGTTGTGTCCTTGGGCAAGACACTTAACCCTCCTCGCCCCCAGTGTCTGCGTACACTGGTGTGTGAATGCGTGTGTGAATGGGTGATTGGTTCCTTGTTGTAAAGCGCTTTGGGTGCCTTGAAGGTGGAAAAGCGCTATATAAAGATGTGACCATTTACCTTTTATGAGTGTAAATGCATCTCCTCCACAGCAGCAGGAGAATAAAGATTTTGCTTTGTAATTGTTTAGGGATCTTTATTTCAGATACATTGGAGTTGTGCTTAGTGTGAGAGCCCCCACAAGAACAGAGCCAGTGTTTCATTCAAAAAAGTCACTGCCCTCTCTGTTCACAGGGCAGACAGCAGGCCACTGTGCAACCTGAATAGCTATTCAGAGGGATGTCTGCCATCACATTCTTAGAAATAATGACAAAAGTTCTGTAAGAAATACTTTTTGGAAATTACTAACTATATAAACAAAAATACATGATGAAACATTGTGGAAAAGGCAATGCTAGGCTGGATACAGAGGGATTTGGCACACCTTGACTAGCTTTTACGTTTAAGTTTTTTATATAATGTCAAGGTTTATACGGAAGAAGCACTTTAATCAATACACTGATACAATACGTCTTTTATGATTTACATGCAACCCTATTTGTTGTAGGCAGAAACATTTAAATTATGCTGACTAGTTCACATTTTTATAAGGTAGCCTTTCAAGTGAAGGGCGCACCATCTTCATAGAGGTGTTATTTCATTAGTAAGATCCTTCATGACTCTATATGCGGCAGGAATGTTTTTACACTCTATGATTCTGTCTCATATAGAGATCTGCAGAACCACATGGTCACTTGCTGCTGGCACAACACTAAAACCAGTTGAATCACTTTTTTAAAAAGCTGTGAAAATATTAGACAAGAAACCATTCTCAGTCCACCACTGCACAATTTTAGACAAGTATAACTTACTCAATTTTAATAATTTTGTTCATTTTAAATACGGTTGTTTTACATATAAAATTTTACATGGACTTGCTCCTCTCCACTACAGGATTTTATTAAAACAAAGACTGTCAGTGGGATGGGAACAAGGGCCACGGCCCAGGGGAACTGTGAGGTTCCACACAGACACACTACATTTGGACAAAATGTGCTCTCAGTCAGAAGTTCTGGAACACACTCCCATCATCAATAAGAGAGACTCCAACACTGGACACTTTCAAATCATATTTAAAACAGTGGCTAAAGGAAAACCAGACTTGTGGACACTTTTCATTTTTTCATTTTTTAATGTTTAATGTTTTAATGTTGGTGTTATTGTCAATTGTCATTGTTTTATTGTTTTTACTGTGGTGTCACCTGCCTAGGGACTACAGATGGAAATTAGCATTCTTGCTATAATCTGGCATATTTACACTGCAATGCTGCAGATGTTCATTGATATGCACTGTCCCTATTAAATAAATAATAAATAAAACATAACCAGTAGTCCTTTATCGGTCTTTTTCATAGAGACAAGCAGGTGATCCCTACAGACCAAATTACTCGCCAGTAAAGTTCCACAGTGCATGTTTAACGCTCTCGCCGCTGTATAGACTTTAGACGGTGCTTTTCTCTCTGTGCTTGGTAAATAAAGTGACGGTCACAGCTGATTGGACCCTGTCATGTCGCGCGCCACACATACTCCTGACCACGAGCTCGAAGCGTGCACGAGCCGTCTTGAGCTGTCCGTGCGCGCGAGATTAGACTCCCGCGAGCGGCTGCTCCACGCGCCAGCAGCAGCAGCAGCAGATGAGAGTGACCCCCCGGCGGACAGGCACACCCCCCCCCGCAGCGCACACGCTCCAAACCGTGGAAGGAACTAGAGTGATGCGTCCGTTAAGAAACCGTTAGGGGCCTGTCGAACCCTGGATGATAACTTCCAAACTTCCCCGCCGGACCGTGTTTGTAGCCTTCTGTAGGGAGGATAAGCCGCGGAAGGACAGGTGTCACCCCCTCTCCATCCCCCGCTAGCCTCTCGTGCGACCTGCCACCTCAGAATTAGTTTTTTGTCAGACTTTTGGAGTCATGTTGTGGACAACGTGGCTGGTCCTGTTGCTCTATTTGGGGGGCTCACATGGCGAGGAGCAAGCGGACCAGGAGAGCGCCACACCGGGAGGTGTGCTCCTTGACTCCCGCAGACAGCGCTCCTCTTCGCCGGTGCAGCCGCTGGACTTTGGGTTTGTACCGGCAGCTGTGTATGACACCCATGCTTATTATGAGCCTGGCGCCATTGGACTTCTCTTCCACACGGTCCATGCTTTTCTATACGCCGTCCAACCTAACAACTTCCCCTCAGGTACAGTAAGTGCGCCCACCTGCTTGGCCGAGCCAGGAAACCACAAATGTGTATTGGGACATGACCAAAAGCCTACCTTTATTGCTTGCTTAAATTCTGTTCATTTAGCTTTGTTAACTATATAGCAAGTAGTTTGAATCTGCTTTAGTCCTGGTTTAATCCTTTTTCAGAAAAGATATCATCCTGGTTAAAAAATGATTTGGTCCTGGTTTAGTCCTGGTTAAAACATGGCATTGTTCTCTTTCTATTTCTGGTTTAGTCCTGGTGGTTTAGTTCCTTTTTATCCTTATTCTCCAAGCTTTGGACATAATGCTTATTTGGTCACATATGAATTGAAAGTACCTACATTTAAAGGTCCTGGAAATGTGACTCTTGTGAGCTTTAAGCCATGTTAGAATGTTATTACCTCATGAAAAACAGAGTTGTGTCATTCACACATGATTATCCTGCATTATTAGTCTGTCTACATTTCCAAAGCTCAGATGCTCTGGTCCACCTTGTGATGTCATGAAGGTGCAGTTGTCAACTTAACAGCTACGTTTAACCTTTGTTCAGTAGAGATTGGAAATTCCAGGACTGATATCATCCCAGTGATTTTAGTGAAGGTGTATGGAGTTTAAAAATACAGTGGAGCACTTCCTGTATTACTACATGACATCACAAGGTGGAACAGAGTGTTTGTTCCAGGTACTGTATATAGCAAAATACCATATAGTAACAAGCATAGTAATGTATTGACTTTCAAGCAATAGCCTCGCATAGTAGGGTCATAATGGTACATTTGCCATGGACCAATACACAGAAAAAAGTTCTGAACTCAAGGCAAAGTCCAGGGACCTCACATGGAGAAATATTTGCTCAGTGCCGCCTGTGGTAGCACAATACACCATGTCTAAAATGACTAAATGTCTTCTCTTTATCTTGTTAACATCAAAATACCTGTACCAATTCAAAATGTACAGTACCACTTATCAACATGGCATGGCTCATAAACCAAAAGTATGACCAGATTAATTGTCCAAGTTTTGGATCAATAGCTGTTTTAGGTCAAAAGTGATCCTCTACAGATATGCATATTACACATTGTTATTAGCATCTCATTTTCAGGTCAATATAATAACATGGCCCAGTGGTGTAGTCCAGTAACCCAGTGATACATAAAAAGCCACATGGTTAAAAGGGTCTTGTTAGTCTTTCGTGGACAGCTATGAGTGCTCACGTTGGAGGATGACACAGTGCAATAGGATTGAAAGGCTTTAAATTGCTGCCATTTTGGTGTCCAGGCCCAGCACTGTGGGTTGGGTAATCAATTACCAGATCAGCGATTAGAGGAGGCTTTCTCAGTCACCTGCATCACTGAGTAATACCTTAATCCACTAGACCATATGGTTCCCCCTGCCAGGGACTTTCCAGTTTCAACCCCTGTCACACACGGGCAAACCACCCGAATGCCCCCTTCTTCACCCCTATGTACTCTGTCATGTTTTTAGATCATATTGCCTGTGTTTGCAACTTTCATCATGACTGACCTGAAGCTTATGTGTAGTTTGATGTAAAGACTTCTTAACATTAATCTTTGGCACTGAGGCTCAGCACTTGTCATGCTATATTCGTGCTTTACTGGAATAAGGCACTGCTAAGCTGCTAGTGACTGAAAGACAATGAGAGCTCTTGCTAACTGGTAATTGGTTAAGCTACCTCACATTAATATTTGTCTTTGGCATTGTCTAAAAACTGCTATAAAACATATGTCAATGTCATTTTTATAATAGCCATTGTCATTAATTAATATAGTAATAACTATTATTTTAATAATGTCATTTGAATTGCACTATAAAACCTTGAAAAACTTTCCAAAGCACCACACTGGGTATCTGCACCGACCACCACCAGTCGCCCACATATGCGCACATATAGAGACAAGGTGTGTGAAGAATGTACCAAAGGGTATAATCACAGTATACACTGAGCCACTACTGCCCCATTCACTTCAAATGTGATAATATTCTGTTTTTAAAGTTAATACTACTAATTAAGATTCTTCAGACAGCAGTATTACTGTAAGCTATATACTTTAACAAATATGAGGATTTCAACCCAAAGGTTGGAAATTTGAGTCTCACTCTGGTCAGTGCATACTGCCATTGTTTCCTTGGGCAAGACTTCCACCGCAGGTTGGCATTTGGTAGCCTAGCTTCTGTTTGATCACTGTTTGATAACATATGGATTCATCCAATGAACTACACCAAAAATAACAAAACAGTTGTGCCATCACTTGTGTGTCTGTTTTATATATATATATATATATATATATATATATATATATATATATATATATATATATATATATATATATATATATATATATATATATATATATATATGATGAGAAACATGCCTTTGAGTGAGTAGGCGAGTAGGCACTGTCTTATCCCTGAAATACACAGTGGGTAGATTAGAGGATTAGCCTACACAGAGCTAATGCTAACATTACACCACTAGCACAACTACAGATGGCATTGTCTCTCACACACACACACACACACACACACACACACACACACACACACACACACACACACACAAAAGTGGGTCATAGTCTGGATGTTTGTCTGTTTGACCTTATTTTTACTGTAATTTTTGTTCATCAGAAAGTGTGTTATTTAATGTAAAACAGGGAGGCAAATGAACAAACAAGGGTCTCCTTTTTCAGGGTTAGTTTTGTATTTCACTGTTTTGTGTTTGAAATATGGGATGGTCTTGGTTGTCAAACAGAGCATATCTTGTCACAATTTGATCGTTATGAAAGAAAGGATGTCCTGGTAATCTTCTTAGTTCCCTTTCAGTATGTCACACTGAGGAGTTGAACATCATCTTATGCTTCCTCAAAATACAGTGATTAGACCATTGCATAACAACAAATCACATTCTATCTGATATGAGTTACATTTGTCATGTGTGTTTGCTTTAAAAATGAACACATGACAATGAAATACATGAATCATAGTTTGGGTTAGGTATGACTGTAGAGCAGGGATATTTTGTGATCATTCAGACTCATTGTAGTGAAACCCTTTCCAGGAGAAACTAGACAGGTACAATGTACCTGTTCATTTACATCACCATGAGCACACACCATGAATGTAATCTACATAAGGCTTGTAAATGGAGAGATCCACAGCCAAGCCTCAGTGTCAGAGGTTTGAAGCAGAGTGCACTCTTTGGAGGAAGAAATAGTTATATTTCTAGTGTTATCACTTATGATTTAGGGATGGGATGGGACTATAATATAATAATAACAATAATATTGTTTATCGTGATAAAAAGGGTAGACAATAATTGTTTGTGAGACATTTTGTATAATCGTGATAATTGCCAACAACAATTATATCAGCAGAATATTTTTCACCTATAATAAAGTACAATACTATAACAGCTGTTTTAAAGGGATATGCCACCCCCAGGTCAAACTTGGGCATCTGCGTTTCCCAATTACTTTCTGTGTAGTGCGCATTCATATCGAGTGCAAATAAATGTGCAAATCAACACGGAGAGCTTGACTTGGTCATTTTGGGGTGGGAACTATTTTTCAGTGCAGAAAAAGACAGCCGAAGCACGCACCACGCTGCGTAACCGGGGAACTCCCTTCCTGGTGCGTAACAGGGATTCCCCTGTCAGCGTGGTGTGTGCTTCGGCTGTCTTTTTCCGCACTGAAAAATAGTTCCCACCCCAAAATGACCAAGTCAAGCTCTCCGTGTTGATTTGCACATTTATTTGCACTCGATATGAATGTGCACTACACAGAAAGTAATTGGGAAACACATCGAGCAAATTAATTCCTTTTGGCCGAAATCTTTCTCTGGCGACGTTAGACTCCAGTCTAACGCGGAGTAGCTGCAGATACCGTGGCGGTCAGTGCTGACAGACCTGGACAATGGCTGGGTTACCAGAAAAACGCTTTCCACCACTTATTTTAGTCTCTGGACTGTGGGGAGATGCCCAAGTTTGACCTGGGGGTGGCATATCCCTTTAAGTATGAAACGTATTCATAATATTAAAATGACAATTATTCATATCTATAAAACTTTTAAGCTGTCAGCAACATTAATAATTATCGCAACATATTCACAATTATTTTTGCTATGATCATCGTGACTTAGCCATAAAGACAGCTCTTGAGCTAGTCTTGAACTAGTCCTGTCTTATTAAGTGTAACAATTGCTAACCTTGTAGTAGTTAGATCTATATAGACATGCTCTGAAATTAATTACTAAGATTTTGTCTTCTTTCAAATGTTATTGCCCCTGGACCTGTTTACAGTGTCAACTTTGAACAGTATTATGAAAACTTGGCAAAATATTATTACAAAATCCCTCACCTAAAATAGTTATGAATGGCCCAACGAGAAACTGCTGTAAAACAAATCCTGATGAACAATGAGAAAACTGTTTAGCTAGCCAGGCAGTTCTAACCACTTCTATCTAATTCTTGTTAATGAGTTGAGGAGTTGAAATTAAAATTCCCCCCTAAAGATATCATTACAGTAAAGTAGACGTACCTACTGTAAGTGTGTTGTTTTGAACCTGTCCTTTCATAAGTGGCTCTTGGGATACTTCTGAGGTGTCTGCAATTCGGTGCAAAGCGCTTCTTTTTCCTTTCCTTCCTGCTGCTGCCTGTCACACAGTACGTTGTAGTAATCATGTGAAATACTGTAATATAATATGAATGGTCTCCTGTAGAAGACACTTAAGTCACTTTAGCTGTTGTTTAGTGCTGTAGCCCTTTATTTTATTGTATTATACTATACAACAGTGCTGTGTTTAATCTCTATGTATTTATTTATCTTGATCCTGAATGCCTATTTCTATTCACTTGTTCTTAAACTGCGCATTGCAGTGGTGGAATTTATCCATTATGGGACAAATAAAAGTTCTCTTATCTTATCCTTCACATTGATTAGTCTGAAACACTCATAGCACTGTTTCTTAAACTGTTGGAAGCATACCACTGATGGTGGAATACTTTTCAGACTATTAAGAGATTAGGATAACTTGTCTAGTCCATAAATAATAATCCCACAAAAACTAGGGTAAGTTCAATATTTTTCAGGTAAAATTACTTGTACAAATACCTGAGCTTTACTTTTTAGTACCTATTATTTATAAGGCTTTATAAAATGACAAAATAGAATATGTTACCTTTTAATGGACCCAGCTTTAACAATAACACATGGCTATAATAAACCTGTGATCAAAATAGGTCCTCACCTTTTTATGATGCTGGAGTTACAAAAGCTGAGACATTCATAGTTGAGCGCTTGTATTTTAGGGGTACTGTATTATTAGAGATAATTACAACAACATTGGGGCTCTTGTTTTAATAAGGTACAAGTTCAAAACATTAATTCAGTTACGTTACTTAAAGCTGGTGCTCTCAACAGCACAAATGATCTTTGGGGTTGCATAAGGCCTTGTAATCCCCTAGAGTAGGTCACTCTCAAAGATTGTCCACATTTTTATGTACATAGCAGTGAGATACCAGTTTACAAGTTTCCATTATATTATAATTTATGTAAAGTCATATTTCTGTATAATTGATTCTAATATAAGTGTTTTGATATACCATTTCCTTTTATACACACCATATTGTAATTTAGTGTGAGCATCAGTGGCCAGTCCATGTTATGTTTCCTAATATGTTTGCCTCCTAATTTTCTTTTGTTGCTCCCTTATTCTGGGTCACTCCTCTAAGATGTCTAAGCTTAGTTGCCTTTGGTGGCTAATGCTAACTAAGTACATGAGCAACAACAGGTGGCATCAACAACTCCAATGTGTTTATACAACAAGTCAAGTTATGTTCATGCATTTCTATCTCACACATTGTGGCAGTGGTTTTCTTTGATTTCATAAAATCTTATTTCAAACTGTCAGAAACAAGAGAAAAGATCTTGGGATGCTAACATCTCCCTCACACATTTGGAGAAGGTGGTGCTGAGAAGATTATCTGTGGTTACTAAAGACGCCAATGACCACCACCTTTTACTAAGCTGGGTCACTTAGTCTTTTCACTTTTCTATGGAGAATCTAAAAAAGTTGTATTTTAACTTATACATGAATACAACAAATCACACATGTAAAAACCCAATACCATGTTTTGGAAAAATATTTTTTTTCTCGCAAAAATAAGTTGTTTGGATGCAGTGTAGTAACAATAAATGTGTGAAGATCATTCAGCAAGTGGGTACAATCAACATAAGTGCTTATAAAGTGTTACTTTATAATTACTATAGTAGCTCTTCAAACCACCTTTCATAAGTTTGTTTGATTTTTTTTTCACCAGTAGATGGCAGTAAAACCTGTTCCCCCTCCTTCCACCCTCCCCTCACCTGTCTTTTGTTGAGCTCTCTGGTCTTCTTCTGTTAGGCCAAAGCTGACGCACAATCACACAGCAGTAATGTAGATAGCATCTAGTGGTGATATGTGGCACTACAACAGGCCCGGGTTGGGCAATTTAATTACAGATGGCAGCCGCGGCCAGGGTTGTTGTTTCATCTCCTTCGGGGTCAAAGAGACGTGTAAGCACCAGGGACAGCGTTAGTGTTAGCAGAATGCTACCTGTGTCATCAAATGGCCTTTTCAGAAAAAGTCAATTCAAGTCTCTCATGTTATTTTTTTTAATAATGGTTATGAACAGAGAGACGGACTTATAAAATAAACAGCAACTTTCCAAATCAGTGCCATTTACTACACACAGAATCCAATTTGTCCAAATTCTGCTCAACAAGCTTTTACTGACTGTTCGCCTCATCAGGCCCCAACCTCATCATTGTCAATCAAGTTTATCACAATTTGATTAAAAACAAAATGGATTAACTGCACAGTCCAAAAGTAACATTTTTAGTTTAATTCTTAATAAATCTTAGACAAGGTGAAAATTTGCTTTAGCTACATACTGTATATTAGTCGCAGATTATAAAAAACTAAAATAATTTAGGTATTCATTATACAGGGGGTCCTCGGGTTACGACGGTCTCGGGTTACGACGTTTCGTGGTTACGAACGCGCCCCCATTAAAAAAAATATGTATATATTACGCGTCATTCCGTCTTACACGGTTTAGCGTGGTAAGAGATGTAAACAAACACGAACGGCGCGCGGCGCACGGCGGAAGAATACGCTCTGTTGTGGTTGTAGGGAGAAGAAGACAGCCTCGTGTGCGTGTCCAATGTGGGCGGAAGTACCTGATGTGGGCTCTGATCTGCTCCTATGAAAGCGGCAGTGATAACCAAGCAGCGTAGTGGTCTAATTATTGAGATGGAAAGGTTATTGGTGCTTTGGTTGGAAGATCAAAGGCAAAATCCGGTTTACGACGAAATTCGGGTTACGACGCGTCTTAAGAACGGATCAACGTCGTAACCCGAGGACTCCCTGTAAAGTAAATGGAGCCGATATTTCCAGTGGAAAGAACCGTCATCTGTTGAAGAGATTCTGAACCTCATCAGAAGTCATCTAGATAAAGGTCAAATACTTAAAATGTACAACTAACTTATATAAATAATTATTATCTGCAGCCCTGTCTGAGTGATATGGCAGAATATGTAATCACTTTTTTATGTTAAATTATTTAAGTTTGATTTTCATACATAAATATAATCAGAACTGAAGAAGTTCCTTGTAACCATCAAAACTGCTCCAAACCACATGCTTTTACTGCTACCAGATCAGCAGCAGACCTTGAAATTAAAAAGTATCAAAACAAGCTGATCATGGGCCATTTGAAATAGTTGTTTGATTACAGTTGCATTTATTTCCCAGACCTAACCATCCTAGTTATTATTACAATATTTACACAGCATTTCATACAGAGATACATTCAGTCTTCACTCATACAGGTTAGTTCATATCCACTAGTATCTGTGTGTGTTTACAGTTTGGGTGAGTCAGTGGTGCACACATAAGCTTAGCAGGCTGACCTAAATACTGTCAGTGTCCAGTACTTTGGTTGACCTAAGTAGTGGACACTGACAGTTGGGCTGGTCTGCCTCACCGCTAAACTACCAGAGATTTTTACTAAACATAAACAAAGGATAGGGATGCATCTATGCTTTGTCTGCTCCAAGATGGTACACCAGCTGTACCTTTTCTGCCTGTATACCAGTTGTTTTCTTCATTGCACACATACTACAAAATTGGACTTTTCTTGATTAGTTTTAGTATTGTATTGATATCAGAATGACCGAAAGGACGAGATCACGGATACAAGCGGCCGAAATGAGTTTCCTCCGTAGAGTGGCTGGGCGCACCCTTAGAGATAGGGTGAGGAGCTCAGTCACATGGGAAAGGCTCGGAGTAGAGCCGCTGCTTCTCCACGTCGAGAGGAGCCAGCTGAGGTGGCTCGGGCATCTGTTCTGGATGCCTCCTGGACGCCTCCCTCGGGAGGTGTTCCGGGCATGTCCCACCGGAAGGAGGCCCCGGGGAAGACCCAGGACCCGCTGGAGGGACTATGTCTCCCAGCTGGCCTGGGAACGCCTTGGAGTCCCCCCGGAGGAGCTGGAGGAAGTGTCCGGGGTGAAGGAAGTCTGGGAGTCCCTGCTTAGACTGTTGCCACCGCGACCCGGCCCCAGATAAGAAAATGGATGGATGGATGATATCAGAACTAGTTTAGTACAAGGCCACATGATAATATTAAAGAAAATATATTTAAAATATATTTTGTGTTGAAAATTCCAGCCATTATTGTCTAAAAGATTTGTGTTTTAATCATCATTGTTGAATTGGTATCATTTATCCAGCCTTTTACTTAGTATCAAAATTGAGTTTGAAGTTTGTAACATGCATACTCACATTAAAGAGGAGGTATTATGCAAAACCAAATTTTTGGGGCTTTCTACCATATTATAACGTTGTTCCCACATCAAAAACATGCCTGATGAGGTTTTAGATGTCATCCATGCATATATGAGTACTGTATATTTGAAACCTCATTATGGTTAGCCCACAAGCCTACATCATCCATGCTCCCACATGACAGTTCTCCCTAAATATACAAAAGTAGGGATGTATGATATATCGGCATTAACATCGGTATCGGCCGATATTGCCAACATTTTAAGATATCGGTATCGGCCCGATGTGTAAAAGTGGGCCGATATTAACGACCGATATTTGTCAGTACAGTAATCCTTCAAATTAACGTTTCTCTTTCTTTCGTATACATTCAAACTTTCGTAGATTTTCAACAAAATGTATTAATTGTGAAGCGTGGTGGTGGGGGGAAGTGTGCGCGCGGACACGTGCGCTCATCGTGCTCAAATCCGTGATAGCGCAGCATGACCGGCGCAAGACTGCGCGTCCCACCCGGGGCTGCGAGCACGAGACCCGTGCCCAAACCGTGCCTCCTCCTCGGGACCGCGTCCCTGGTCCTGAGGAGGAGGCACGCAGTCTGAGCACATCAAAGCTCGACATGAACGAACGTAAGAGCCGCACGAAACCAGGCAAAGAGCCGCACGAAACCAGGCGGTGGTTTAGACCTGGTTTAGTCCACGTTTAGCCCCCCCGCGTCCCCCATCTATAACATCAATCGGCAAAGGCAATCAGGAAGCAGAACATAATGTTACACTATTTTAAAAAAAATGTTACACTATAAAAAAAAAAGTTACACTATAAATAAAAACGTTACACTATAAAAAAAAAAAAACATGTTACACTATTTAAAAAAATTGCAATTGAAAAAAAAAATCAGGAGTCAAAACACGTTTTGAAAATAAAAGAAGACATTCAAAAATTCATTTTCCATGATTTTCAGTCTGTATACCGTAAAATGTTATCTCAGAATTAAAAATAAATAAATATAGGTATCGGCTAACATAGGTATCGGCCGATGCAAGCATCATTAATACCGGATATCGGTATTGGCTAAAATTTTCACATGGGTGCATCCCTATACAAAAGCATAATGCAAAACTGTACACAACTTCACAAAACTAATAGTTTCATTAGGGGAATTTTGTAACAGCACTCTGAAGGGGAGTGAGCACAGGGGGCAAAGGGAGGGGCTACTCAAAAACAAAACAAAAAAGTGAAATTTAAAAAAAACATATGTTGTCTTTACAGCAATAAAAGGTAACATGGTGATCTAAATATGTTATGTGTTAGCAGTTAATACCCCATAGAAGTGTAATATCTCCTCTTTAAAAACACATGTTTATTAATTATCTCAATTTGTCTCTTATCAGATCTCATTGTGAAAGTTATACAGCAAAATATGGGGGGCATCAAATTTGAAGAGTGGAGAAAGGTATGTATAAAGTTAAATTTTTCTTAGTCAGCCACATGCACCGATTTTTGAGTTATTTCACGATATATTATTACTTTATTATCATTACATTAGAACCTTTGACATATTATCACATATATCACTACCAATTTTTAAATCCAGACTCAAGACCCTTCTTTTCAAAATAGCTTACCCCACTTTCCCCTGCTGACTGTTTCATTTTACTTGTATTGCTTTGTCCATTTTCTTAGTTTTATTTTGTAGATACTGCCTGTTTTTAACTGTTTTTAATTGTTTTTAATTGATTGTGCGGTGTCCTTGAGTGTCTAGAAAGGCGCCTTGAAATAAAATGTATTATTATTATTATTATTATTATTATACATATATTACATGAATAAATTCCTCATATTATTACACATAGCAGAATTTCCTTTTGTCAGTGCTTTGGGTGATGTGTGACGAGTTCTGTTGATAACTTTTGCACCTTTTTTCTTTCCTGACTGTTTGCTCTTACCTACATTTGTGGTGCTCTAGCCAGACAACGTCGTCTTGTTACTACAGGTAAGCTTCTTTACTGAAATCTCTCACCCACACTCGTTTAAATAGATCTGTGTCCCCACGCTTTTTTCTGATCTATGTTATAATGTTGTTTCCTCATCACAAACAGTATTCTAACATGGCTTAAAGCTCACAAGAGTCAATTTTTCATAATATAGGTCCTTTAAAAGACATTCTAAAAGTAAATCCATTCAGGCCTACAATGGCACAACTAATATTTTAATAATAGGATTCTAATCAAAGTTCACATTTGAAATGCATCCGGAAGAATTGACAAAAAGACAATGAAATATGAACTGACAAACTGATCACATTTTAGAACATATTTGTACAGATCTAAACTACAGGGTTAGTAGTTTTTACGCAGAATAAGAATAAGCTATTTTGGAGGAGGAGGAAATGATTGTACTTTTTATTGCAGCCTTTGGTTTGCTAATTTGTGTTCTTTCTAATTGCAATTATTTTTATTTGATTGTGATTAATCTTGCAACACTACTCACAATCAGGCCCTTACCTTAAAGGAAAAGTAACGGGTTTTTTTTAACAATTTGAGCCTTATTTCGGTAATAAAACAAGTTGTTTTACTCACCCATATCACTTTGGTGTCATATGGAGCATTTCCGGAGATGTTTTAGATTAGCGTTAGGCTAACGCTAATCTTTAGTCTACGATGTCTTTAATCTACGATTTCGTTTGGTCAAAAGTGGCCTGTAATCCAAGATTTAGCCATAGTTTCGAGTAGATGAGGAGGCCAGTGCGCATGTGCAGAGTGTGCTCTCAGCTCCCAGGACCCAAACATGGAACGCATAGCTGTAAACTATGGATAAATCTCGGATTACAGGGCACTTTTGATTCAAATGAAATTGTAGACTAAAGACATCGAGCTTCTATGATTTGAAAAGTGCTAAAGTTTGTGTTATTTGGAGCCCGCACGGGGCATATTACATGCTCGGGGAATGCCCCGAGCTATGGCTATAAGTCGCGCTAGGCTAACGGCGTTAGCCTAACGCTAATCTAAAACATCTCCGGAAATGCTCCATATGACACCAAAGTGCTATGGGTGAGTAAAACAACTTGTTTTATTACCGAAATAAGGCTCAAATTGTAAAAAACGTTACTTTTCCTTTAACCATAATTCCACAATGAGGCTCTAACCATAACACTACAACAAATCCCTAAAATATAACCATTATTGTACAAAAAGGCCCTAAACTTACCCTGTAAGTACTAACCATGACAAAAAATCCTAAAATCTGAGAACATAGAACCATTTAATCAACATTTTCTAACAAACGTGGAAACATAGACCTGTGAGAACAACTTTGTAAATACATCTATGTTTCCCCAGTGGATCTACTATGAAGCGGGGTTCCTGATATGTGCGGTGATTGGCCTTCTGTTTGTGGTGCTCATCCCTGTCATTGGCACCTGTTTTTGCGTGTGCCGCTGTTGTGAGAACTGTGGAGGCGAGATGCACCAGAGGCAGAGGAAGAATGCAGACTGTCAGCGAGGAGTCTACACCGCCTCTCTCATTGCTACTTCCATCTTCATCGTGTGAGCTATTCCACTGTTTCTATCAGCACATCAGCTAGTTATACATTTCTCTTACACTTTATAATAACTACATTAATAAAGCATGAAATTGGCGGGTTTCAGGTGACATTACAACATTCTAATGACCTTATTTCGCCCTGCCCTCTTTAACCTTAATTGCCACTAAAACGGGCTTTCTTTGCAGTGGCCCTGCCGGTTAAAGGAAAAGTAACGTTTTTTACAATTTGAGCCTTATTTTGGTAATAAAACAAGTTGTTTTACTCACCCATAGCACTTTGGTGTCATATGGAGCATTTCCGGAGATGTTTTAGATTAGCGTTAGGCTAACGCCGTTAGCCTAGTGCGACTTATAGCCATAGCTCGGGGCATTCCCAGAGCATGTAATATGCCCCATGCAGGCTCCAAAAACACAAACTTTAGCACTTTTCAAATCATAGAAGCTCGATGTCTTTAGTCTACGATTTCGTTTGGTCAAAAGTGGCCTGTAATCGGAGATTTAGCCATAGTTTCGAGTAGATGAGGATGCCAGTGAGCATGCGCGGAGTGTGCTCTCAGCTCCCGGGACCCAAACATGGAACGCATAGCTGTAAACTATGAATAAATCTCGGATTACAGGCCACTTTTGATTCAAACGAAATCGTAGACTAAAGACATCGAGCTTCTATGATTTGAAAAGTGCTAAAGTTTGTGTTATTTGGAGCCCGCACGGGGCATATTACATGCTCGGGGAATGCCCCGAGCTATGGCTATAAGTCGCCGTTAGCCGTTAGGCTAACGCCGTTAGCCTAACGGCGTTAGCCTAACGGCGTTAGCCTAACGCTAATCTAAAACATCTCCGGAAATGCTCCATATGACACCAAAGTGCTATGGGTGAGTAAAACAACTTGTTTTATTACCGAAATAAGGCTCAAATTGTAAAAACCATTACTTTTCCTTTAAGTGAGAATCCCATCCATTCCAATTGAGAATTTGGGAACATTTAAAATAAAGTAGTTTTATTTGTGTAAAATGTTCAGTGTTCATGTGCCCCATCAAGTCAACACTCCACTGATTCTCTCTGAGGCTTTAAAATGGCTTTGTGGTCCAGATAGAACTTTTTACTGAACTTTTACTGCTGCAAAATAATGCAAACCCAGTGCTGATGTGGCGCCCACGACAAAGTCCAGAATAAGGTGAATAGGCTAATAATAATCAATACAGATGGGGCAGCTCAAATGAATATTGTTCAAATGCAGATTTCTGCTGTAATACAGTGAGTTCTTTGGTCTAGTCACTAATAGAACATTAACATTTCTGAATTCACCTTTTGGATAGTTCATGGCAAAGTCCAGTGTAATCAATAGTGAAATCTGGCTCCTGCCCCTGATCTAGGCATATGACATCACATTCTAGTATCTGAAAACCACCAATAATTTATTAAGAATGATTCAGGCTTAGTAACTACTTAATTCATTGCCTAACCTAAAGTTCCAACCTCTCAATTAAGTAGTTTTTAAACCTGAATAAACTATTTAATAATGAACTGTTCTTTATGAATTCAGTTTTTATTCATGTTTTAGGTTAATTAAGGTGTAGTTATTATTATTAAGTTGTTGTTTTTATTCTAATATCTGGGAGTATCTTAATCCCGTTTGTGTTGGCTAGAGCAAATATGTTAATCTTAGAAAAACGTAAAGTATTTTGTAATTTATTTACTTGTTTTGGTTTGGTTTGATTCAGCTTCTCTAAAGTGATTTGGTCAGTGCATTCAGTTTTAAAATATACATGATCAGTTTTGTCTTTTTTCCTCTCAAAATGTTTATGAGTATCACATTTGCTTTATGCTTATTATTATATCGTCTTATTAACAAAAAGCTAGTCTACTTACGATGTTTAATCTACATTTTAACATTTGTATTTATAATGCAAAAATGACAAACAACCTATTTTTTATTTTTTCTGATCAAGAAACTTACCACAACTTTTTTTTCTAGAGGGGTTGTATACAATTTTGAACAATGCACCAGATCCCAAAAGTGCAGAACAATTAGCTCCAGAATTGGAGGACATTTTGGCTTTAAAAGTCTTGAAAAATAAACCTTCACTTTTCTGATTTTCTGCTACATTTTCATCAATAAAAGGTAATAAACTATCAAATGCTTGATTAGCTCAGCTGACGGTCAATGGTAAAATTTTTATTATATGATTTATATGGTTTATTTATTTATTTACTCTAATCACAGTAACAGGGTTGCAGGTAACAGGGTTGCAAAATTGCGCTAATGTTAGCTTTATCTCAGGAGTAGAAGCTGTTTAGCTAGCTGTTATTACTAATCAAGAGGAAAAACTTATTTATGCAAATACGTAAAGGAAAAAAAAATTGTCTTATTCTGATCATTTGCATAACAGGGTTGCATGAGGCAGAGTGAGACATTCAATCAAGGCTAACGATGTTATAAAAATATGAAAAATAGAAGAGAAGATAAACCTTTGCTCTACCCATTCTTTTGGAAAACTGTTTGATGATGTCAAGTCCAGGGGATCATGTGGTTTTCTGTTTTCTTCTTCTTCTACCAGACTAAAAATGTTCTGGTAACAGGGTTGGTGCATGTTGTGGGACACATGTTCCATGAATAATAATTATTATTTGAAATATTATGTCTATTAAAACAAATGTTCCCACAGTTACAAGAGATGGCAATGAAACAAATTATAGAAAAAACAAGAAATTTCAATTCAATTTTAACTGTTTTATTTGAGAGGAAAATGGCATTTTGGGGGGTACCCCAGACTTATTTGGTATTTTAAAAACTATTTTCAAGCATTCTTTTCTCTTAGTTTTTTTAGATTTGGTCTCAGAACAAGTAAATTCACTGAGAAACTGTATGTTTTAGTATTTTGTATGTGGATTATTTAATATTTGATGCGTGGGACGTAAAATGTCCTCCAATTCTGGAATGACCCTGTTGGTACTTTACCTTGCACTGACTATTTAAGAGCTCTTAACAAATTACAGTGAAAATGTATAAATGTTTACCAATACCGCCCTCTTCTGGTTAACACTTAGTACTGCATTTTTGTTACCGGTATTTTTTTGCATTTGTATATTTTCAGTTTGGGGGTCCTTATTTCCTACGCTGCCAACCACAACGTCAGCGCCCAGATCAAGAGCACCCGCCGCTTTATCAACACTAATCTGAGAGACTTGAAAACACTGGCTAACAACACCCCTTCGGTACATTACTCAACTATTTACATGTTAAATCTCTATTCTTTTGTCTAACTGTTGATGTGAAATTGTGTTGCAGCAAATTGAATACTTGACAGCCCAGTACACCACAGCCAAGAACAAAGTGCTTTCAGATTTGGATAGTAAGATAAACTTTTACTGTTTACATAAATGAACCTGATGTCCAGTTCTACAGTTGATCTGGGTAATCTCTTTAACAGACATTGGACCTTTGTTGGGCGGAAGGATACAGAATCAGCTGGAAAAGGATGTGGTACCATCACTGGATACAGCTTTGCGCATGGCTGGAGGTATCTCATTTGGCCTACATCATCAATATTACAATAATGTGTTATAGTTATGTTATAAATTGCATTTTGTCACTCTGATTTTTTTAAATTAAAGCCAAAGTTGAGAGTGCCATCAAAGGTAATGTGAGGATTCTTTTTCTAAGTTTCAGTTGTGACTTGGTGTGTGTTTATCCCACCTGTCCTACTGTGACTTGTGTAAACGGCTTTGTATCTTGACCTCATGTAATCTGCGTTGGTTTTAGAAATGTGTTTGTCTTAGCGTTACTACTATGTGTCCTCTGGTGTTTGCATACATGTTCGTAATGCGTTTGCGTGTTTGTAATTAGTCCAAGTTATTTCTGACTTTCTTAACTGCATCTTTTAAGAATGTGCTTTGACTTTTAACTGTAAACAAAACATTGAAGGCACTGTTTTTTCAGGTTATGGAAAATTCTGTTAAATCATTGTCTCATACTTTCCTTCAACCATGCAAGCAAAAATAATGTTGATTTTGTTTTTTGTTTTTTTTCTTATTTTAATATATTTACTGTATAACATTTTATTTGTTTGTATCAGATTGTCAAAACAATGTTTTTTTTATTTTACTTTATTTATTAGGAAGGGCAAGGATGATAGAGGGGACACAATGTATTCAGAATCCAGATTAATAATGTTTAGATTACATAGTGTTTGGAGGTTTTAAAGGCAAATTAACGTTTTTTTTTACAATCTGAGCCTTCTTTCGGCAATAAAACAAGTAGTTTTATTCACCCATAGCATTTTTCTGTCAATTGGAGCAGTATCGCAGAACTTATGTTGAGCCGTTCTGTTCTAGTAATGATCCCGTATCCGTTAACATGGTGCTGTATCATTTGCTCGGGGCATTACTTTGCGGTCTCCAAATAACACAAACTTTAGCACTTTTCAAATCATAGAAGCCCGATGTCTTAATGTAAGAAATCGTTTGAAGCAAAAGTGGCCTGTAATCCGAGATTTAGCCATAGTTTCGAGTAGATGAGGACGCCAGTGCGCATGCGCGGACTGCTCCCGGGACCCAAACATGAAACGCAAAGCTGAAAACTATGGCTAAATCTCAGATTACAGGCCACTTTTGCTTCAAACGATTTCTTACATTAAGACATCGGGCTTCTATGATTTGAAAAGTGCTAAAGTTTGCGTTATTTGGAGACCGCAAAGTAATGCCCCGAAAACAAATGCTAATGGTTACGCTACAACATAACTTTCTTCAAACAGCTCCAAATGACACGAACGTGATATGGGTGAGTCAAACTACTTGTTTTATTACCGAAAGAAGGCTCAGATTGTAAAATAACGTTACTTTGCCTTTAAGTAGGGATGTACCAATCCGATACTGGTATCGAATATCAGCGCTGATCCATGAAAATTTGCTGGATTGGGTGTCGGCTCCATAATATTGGTTCTGCCGATATCCTGGTTGGGTCTATAAATTGATGTAATAAGAGTCTCGGAATGTTTGAGCTTTTTATACATAATTGTTCTGTAGTTACTTAAAAGATAAATATGAGCTACATAACACATTTTGTCTTATAATATTTTTGTTTTTAGGAAAATAGTATAGTATATAATGGTATCTGTGCACAGGTATTGGTTGATATTGGGTATTTGTCTCTTTCTTTGCAGCTATGCGTGAAACCAAAGAGGCACTGGAGAGTGTGGGCTCATCTCTGGAGGTGCTTCAGGAGGGAACATCCAAACTTCAGAACAGCCTGTCCGGAGAGCGAGCATCTCTGTCCAACACTCTGTCTGACCCGGCCTGCACCAATGGAGCCGTGTCCCCCACATGTAACGCCATCCGCTCCACACTAGCCCAACTGGGGGTTAGCGCCGACTTCTCCAAGGTAACCAAGAAATGCACCCAGTAATCAGACCCCCCAGGATTTTGCAGGCATTTTTTGTGATTGTTGCGGGCTAAAATGCCTGAATTTGCGGGAGCTTTTCCAAAAAGTTGCGATGAAAGTTGCGGTGCTTTTAAGGTTTTTGTTGCGATTTTGTTGCGGGAGGAAGTGAAAGTTGCGATAAATAGTTGCGATTTTCGCTTTTTGTAATTAAAATTGAGTAATATTTTGAATACTGAGTTATTACTGACAAAGAATAATACAAAGACACAGAGATCACAGATATGGTCCTAAAACAACCTTACCAACATCGAAAATAAATTACTACTAGGAGGGGAACTGTTTCGCGCGGTCTTTTGCTGTTATTTTTGTGGGCAAATGGCGCCGCAGACATGTTTCTTTGCCATTAGAAGCCGTGTCTCAATTCCCAGAGCGCGCAGCTCGGAGCGTGGCCCGAAGGGCATGTGCGTCACACATTTCGCCAGAACACCGGCGCGACGACTGCTGTCCCACTTCTTTTTTGTCCCATGCGCAGTTAACACGCGGTCCGAAGACCGCAGCCGTTAAGCGGTCCGCGGACTGCAGTCTGGGCTGAGCAAGTGTGCACCCCCTTGACTGCAGTCTGAGCCCCCTTCGGGCCGCGCTCCGAGCTGTGCGCTCTGGGAACTGGGACACGGCCGCAGTTTTGTTTGTCACACGGAAGTAAAGCAGAATGTTGCGGCTTCCAAACTCAAACCTTTCAGCCGCCGAGAATATGAGGTTGGGTCCTATGGCTCGCAGATTTGTGACGCGCAAAGAGGAGGCTATGGTGACAGATACACTGAGATCCAGATATGCGTTTTGTGCATTTATTACAAAAAGAGCGCACACAGCTATGACAGCGCAGCACGCACACACCCACACTCACGTGACCCACCGCCTCTGCCGCACACACACACACAAACGCACCGTGCACCATCTCAGTTATGTCTCCTACACTGAAGGAAGTTGGTCGGCGTTCAATACGTTGCCGATGATTGGTCAAAATGAGTAAAAATTGCGGGAAAGTTGCGGTGATTGGTCAAAATTGCAACACCGCCCTGAATTCGCGGGGATTGGCTGAAGTTGCGTTGAAGTTGCAAATCGCAATATCGCGAATTCCTGGAGGGTTTGAGTATTTTATATTTTTATTACGGATAGGTTATCAGTGATATTGGTGAGTTTTTCCAGATATCGATATCGGTGCAATATTAAAAATTTGGTTGAGTGTTGGCACTATTTTTTGCGCACTGCCCAGTCTCTGTGTGTCCATGCGCTGGCTCAAAAAATCCTTATCGGACTGTCCCCATTTTTTATTTTATATTTTTGTTTAGTTAAAAGTGAATGAACTTTGATTTTAACCATGGGGGAATGTTTTTTTTTTTAATCAGGAAGACTATGGAGCTCAACAGTGCCGGCCCACCATTCCAGACGTTTTCCCACAGACTTTCAGAAAAAAAAAAAAAAAAGTTTATGTGCTTCCTCAGGGCTGTTCAGCTACATCAGGGGTCAGCAACCCGCGGCTCCGGAGCCACATGCGGCTCTTTGATCCCTCTGATGCGGCTCAGTACAGCGGTCCCTCGTTTATCACGGGGGTTACGTTCTAAAAATAACCCACGACAAGCGAAATCCGCGAAGTCGTCAGCTTTATATTTTACAATTATTCTCCATGTTTTAAGGCTGTAAACGCCTCAACACACATTCTACACTTTTCTCAGACTTGAATTAACGTTTTCTCACATTTCTCTCTTGTTTAAACACTCAAACTTTTGTACATTTTCAACAAAAAAGCACAGTATTATAGAACGAAACCAAAGTGTATTTTGTGTGTATTTCAAAGTTCTTATGACCGAGCCTCTTCATCCTGGGGCCGCTTCGCTGTGGCGGGTTTTGTCAGGGAGAAAACTTGCAAACATACAGCACTTCAGAGTCACACTGCGATCGAACATTTATACAAAACTAGCAAACTGAACGCATTCTGTACAGGAGACACGGAGGAGAATGACTGACAAATCGGCAAAGGATGCAGAAAAATTGGAATAAAAAAATCTGCGAAAAAGCGAGGCCATGAAAAGTGAACCACAATATAGAGACGGACCACTGTATTTAATTAAAATGTATTTTATTTTAGTTCATTCATTTTCAAAATGTAATTCTATGGCACAAAGGCAAAAAAGCCGTTATATGCAGTGTTATTTCATTTTAAATTTCAAAAGGGTTTTGTGGCTCCCAGTGTTTTCTTTACTGTGTGAAACGGGTCCAAATGGCTCTTTGAGTGGTAAAGGTTGCCGACCCCTGAGCTACATGGTAACTAATGAGTACAAAATCTACAGTAATTTAATTTAAAATCTGTTTTTGAAACTTTTTAAACTGCTGATTTTTAAGCTGAGTTTTGAGGGTTGAATTTTGGATTTTAATTGTCTTTTTTGGACTTAAAACATCCATGTTATGGATATTAATGACCACATAGTTCGTTAGCCTCAGCAATGCCTCTGAACTCTTAATATTAGAATTTTTACTTAAAGTCTTCCCTTTATGTGGAAAATGAATGGAAATTTTTGTTTCCAAGACTAGAGTGGGTGGTCACTGTTGAGCTCCATGAACCTGTTCCTATTATTAATTTTTCCATTTTTCACTCATTTGTCAATTCTTCTTTCAGCTTCCAGATGTCAATCAAACCTTGGATAATGTCAATAATATCCTCAAAACAGACCTCAGCAACATTTTACAAAAGGTAAGGCTCTCACAACAAGTTTGTTTGAAAAGGTTTCCCAACATTTTTTTTTTTAACACATTCTTTGCTTTTCTCTCTCCTTTGTCTTCACTTTCAGGGCTACTCATCTTTTAATGACACTCCCAAACTGGTTAAAGAGCAAACTAGAAATATTGTCGCAGGTACACTACCCAACCTTTGTAGTAGTTCAAGTCTGGAAAAGAAAATGTGGCCATACCTGCCTGTCAAAGCCTGATCCCGTCAGATCTCAGAAGCTAAGCAAGGCAGGGCCTGGTTAGTACTTGGATGGGAGACTGCTGGGAATTCCAGGTGCCACAGTGGGGCGCCAGTTGCAAAAACTGTTGTTGTGTCCTTAGGCAAGACACTTTGACACCCACAAGACACCCACATTGCCTAATATGAAAGTGGTGTGTGTGAGTGTTGGAGATGGTGCAGATTGGCAGCCTCGCTTCTGTCAGTCTGCCCCAGGGCAGCTGTGGCTGCAGAAAGTAGCTTACCCCCCCCAAGTGAATGAACAATGAACTGTAAAGTTCTGACTTTGGATGTCATGAAAGGCGCTATATAAATGCTATGAATTATTATTATTATTATTAAAATCTTATCAATAAATCAGATAGTTTGATATAACTAACATGACTAAACTTAACCTGCTGCTTCTCTTTTCTCTTTTCATGCCACACCTATGTACAGCTTTGCCGCGTAAGTTCTATTTTCACCTCTTAGCTCATAAGACTTCATTTGTAATTAACATAGTTCATAGTTTTCTAAAAATGATTCAGGTTTAATCACTATTTAACCATAATCCCTTAATTAACAGTTTGTTTATTATGATTTGTTCATGTTTTATATCGGCTAATTAAGGTGTATTTATTATAAAGTGATACCAAAATATAATGTTTTTTTCTTTTTCTATGTGTCTTTCTACAGGAGTGAAAGGCATGCTGGATAAGACTGGCTCAGAGATCACCAATTTCGCCAAAATGTACCCAGTAGAAGCCTCTTTGGGCAATTTTACTATTTTCCTCAATGAAAGCCAGAAAAATATTGAAGCATATTACCCACAGATAGACCAGATGGACTTTTACAGGTTGGTTTGATCATATAGTCTAAAATTCAACACAAATACTGCAATATGACATCAATATATATTTTATGAATGAAACATTTATATCACATACCATATATTTACTCCTGAGGATAGGCATACAAAATATCAATTGTAACAAGAAAACTTCAAAGTTGTAGTAACTGAATACTCGTCGAAAAATGTTTGTTAAAATTAATATACATGTTTTTTATGTTGGCAAAAAACACAGTTGACCAATATGATTCATGTTAGCCTACTTCTGCCCTTTTTATAATACAACATTATATAGACATGTTTATTTCAATTTGTTTGCTTCGATACATACATACATACATACATACATACATACATACATACATACATACATAGATTCGATACATACAAGAGCTCAGTCAGAATCAAATTGACAAATTGAGTTCACTCTATGGTCATGCTCCTCCTCCAGGTGGATTGGCTGTGTGGTGATCCTGTGCATGGTGGTCCTGGTCCTGGCCTTCAATCTCCTGGGCCTGCTGTGTGGCACCTGTGGTTATGACAAACAGGCCACGCCCACCACGCGCGGCTGCCTCTCCAATACCGGGGGCAACCTACTCATGGCGTACGTTACCATGTGTTACATATGTTACATGTGTTCATGTGTTTATCATTAAATCCCCTCCACCCCCCACCACCACCACCCCCCGCAGTCCACCCCAGTCCCCCCTCTCCCCCCTCTCCATCACACCGGACGAGGTGAGGAGGGAGCTCAGACGACTCAGGCAGAGGAAAGCCGCAGGACCCGATGGTATCTGCCCCAGGCTGCTGAGAACCTGTGCAGACCAGCTCTGTGAGGTTCTCTGCTACATGTTCAATCTGAGCCTCAGCCTGGAGAAGGTCCCCGGCCTGTGGAAGACCTCCTGCGTGGTCCCGGTTCCCAAAACAACAAACGCCAGGGAACCGGCCCACTACAGACCAGTCGCCTTGACCTCCCACCTCATGAAGACCATGGAGAGGGTGATCCTCAGCCAGCTCCGCTCTGTGGTGAGCCCCACCCTGGACCCGCTGCAGTTTGCCTACAAGCCAAACGTAGGAGTAGAGGACGCCGTCATCTACTTTCTGCAGCGGGCGCTCACCCACCTTGAGACCGCCGGGAGTGCTGTGAGAGTCATGTTCTTTGACTTCTCCAGCGCCTTCAACACCATCAGGCCGGCGCTGCTGCGGGGGAAGCTGGAGGACGCGGGAGTGGATGGACATCTCGCTGCCTGGACCATCGACTACCTCACTGACCGTCCACAGTACGTGCGGCTGCGCGGCTGTGAGTCAGAGGTGGTAGTATGCAGCACGGGGGCCCCCAGGGTACTGTCCTCTCACCCTTCCTCTTCACCATATACACCTCGGACTTCACCTACAACACAGACAGCTGCCATCTCCAGAAGTTCTCCGACGACTCGGCCATTGTGGGCTGTGTGTCAGAGGGGAACGAGCTGGAGTACCGCTCGGTCATCAGTGACTTTGTAGACTGGTGTGGGCGCAACCACCTGTGCCTTAACACTAGTAAGACAAAGGAGCTGGTGATCGACTTCAGGAGGAGACCACTACCTCACTCACCGGTGAACATCCAGGGGCAGGACATAGAGACTGTGGACAGTTTCAAGTACCTGGGTGTTCACCTCAACAATAAACTGGACTGGTCCCACAACACTGACGCCCTGTACAAGAAGGGCCAAAGTCGCCTCCACCTCCTGAGGAGACTGAGTTCCTTTGGAGTGAGCAGGCCTCTGCTCAAGACTTTTTATGACTCTGTGGTGGCCTCTGCTCTCCTCTATGCTGTCGTCTGCTGGGCCCCGAGCAGCACAGAACGGGACAGAAAAAGACTGAATAAGCTGGTTAAGAGGGCCAGCTCTGTCCTGGGCTGTCCTCTGGACCGTGTAGAGGAGGTGGCTGAGAGGAGGGTACTGGCCAAATTCATGTCCATTAAGAACGACACCTCTCACCCTCTGCACCGGACTATTGAGGAGCTGAGCAGCTCCTTTAGCAGCCGACTGAGGCACCCCCAGTGCAAGAAGGAGCGCTACCGCAGATCCTTCATCCCCACCGCCATCAGACTGTATAATTCTAACATATAGGCCAGACGTGCAATATCCTCCTTTTCATGTTGATGCTTGTTGTTACTATTATCATTATTACTATTTTCCATTATTATTATTATTATTACATATTACTATTTGCACTATTTATTACTTACTTTATCCCCTCCCTGCCTGCATGCACTTTTTCCCTCCTGTCCAATTGTCCTGGAGCTACTGTGGCGAGTAAATTTCTCCTGTGTGAGATCAATAAAGTCTTATCTTATCTTATCTTATCTTATCTTATCTTAAAAACATTGTAGTAATGAAGAATGTTTTTGATGATAAGTATGGGCCTATGTTGTGTATTTGCAGTGGGGTAGGCTTCTCCTTCCTCTTTTCCTGGGTGCTTATGGCCCTGGTAACGACCCTGTTTGTTGTCGGTGGCAACGTGGAGAAGATGCTGTGTGAGCCTCTGGCCAACAGGCAGATATTCAAGGTACTATAGTGGCCTAATGCTGTGCTCTGTCACCTGCTGTGCTTCATTTAGATCTTTTATTTGTGCACGACACTGTACATCATGAGAACCCTACAGTTCACTGCTGTCACATTGACCTGTTTATTGTGTTTCATGCGTAGATCATCGACACTCCATTCCTGGTTCATCCGGCAAAGAAGAACTTTCTTTCAGGGATGCTCTTCCAAAATCCTGACATAGACTTGACCGTTGGAAGCATGTACAGGTAATCGGTGCTGCCTCCTGGTCTGTAAAAATGTTAAGAAATCTCACATATTTAATTGTGTCATATCAATTTCATGACAACGTTTCTGTTTTGTTTTGTAGAGAATGCTATGAAAACAATGGCCTGTACCATGCTCTGCAGCTAGAAACATTGTTCAATGTTAACTCCTTCTTCAACACAAGTGTGGTATGTACCTGCTTCCAACTGGTCATCATAATGAATGGTTTCATTGTTTGTGATAGTGATAAACACATGTTTGTGTCTTTTCTTATTGCAGTACAACAAGGATCTCTCAAAACTCTTGGAAGGTGTGAAGGTGGATCTGCGAGACATCTCACTGCTGGAGCAGGCTGGCAGAGACAACCTCATCAACTTTGCCAGCGCAGGACTTGGACACATCGACTACCAGGCGTACCTGACTGAGGTAAGCCCTCTGTTTCTTATTGTTCACCTAAAACTACGACCAAGATGTCACATTACAATGCATTAAGAGTTAGTATGTGGTTGTCTATTTAAGGGACAGAAATTGAAAAAAAAAAATTGTACTACACATGTTTGATTAATAATGCATCACGGTTATTTCCATAATTTTCAGCTAAACAAAGGGGTCACTCTCGTGGATCTGCTATCATTTTCTGCAGACTTAGAAGCTCAGGCTGATAACCTGGTAATTCTAAAACAGAAATTCTTCTCTCTTCATTAGCTAAATACAAGTTATCTGCATTTTGAACAAATGTTAACTCAATTGTTGACTATGTTTGCGATTTCCCATCAGCCACGTGGTGCATTAGAAAATGCTCTGAAAGGACATGCCAGCAGTATTCGACAAATTCACAGAGAGCAGGTCCTTCCACTGGAGCAAGCCATGGTGAGTATCTCATTACCTATCATACATGCACTCAGCTCAAGTCCAATGTCCAGCGCAAACAATACAAGCTTTTTCTTCTTCCTTTCTGAATTCACTCTATGATGGCAGAAATTTGTCAAAGCGCGGGTAAGGTGATTTTGGTGTAAGACCTTGTGGATTGATCTGGTTGTAGCAGATGTGAAACTGTGCTGTTCTGTGATTTGTGTTTTTGTTAGCTATTCCAGTGTGTCTGAGACCATTCAATTACATAACTAGTATACTGTATGTTCTTGACTTACAGAGTACAATGAGTCAGAGTATCAAACAGCTGCAGAGGACGTCCACTGAGCTTCCTGTAAGACAAGATTCTTTTTTTTCACTTTGTTTAAATAAAACAAAGACTTGAAAACATGAAAATACTTATTTCACTTACTTACAGGTGAAGGTCAACAATATCCTGAGTGCTATTGATGCAGCAGAGTACCTGATCACACATAACGCCTCCTATGTAGTCAAACAGGTAAAGATAATCTTATAGAAAACAGCTAATAGTACAGCTAAAAAAGATCCACTCAGGTGGTTTACATAACTTTTCTTCACTTGTCCCTTACCTTAAGGTTTATACAGCTGCAGCCATATTTCTGTCAGATGGATTAAGGCTGCCTGGTGCTGTGCAATTTTAAATGTATTCTATATGTGCCATTTCAGGAAACAAAAGGCTACACAGAAAGTCTCATAGGATACTTCAAACAGTACACAAACTGGGTGAAACACTCTGTGAGTATAATCTCATAAAAGATTAACTTAAATAAATAAAAGGGTATACTTACCAGCTGGTGTTTGCATCCACAGCTGACCGCAGAGGTGGCACAGTGTAAGCCCATCAGTAACATTGTGGACAGTCTGGAGATAGTAACGTGCAGCTTCATTATTGACTCTGTGGTAAGAGAACACTGTGAGTGTGTGTGCAGACCATGTGCAGCTGGATGTGTACCAGAAACAAGAAGGCCTCTTTGAGAGTGAAGAGCTTGGGGAATAAAACATGGCTACTTTCACATACATGAGAACAGCATGTTCCCAAGCCCACAGCACAGCACACACATTTAAAGAAGTAGAGTGACAGAACAAAGATCCTTCACTATATTCAGCCTTTGGCTCAGCTGAGCAGTAAAGATCATGTTTATATGTTAGCTGTATATCATACATGTTGAGTTTGTGAGCAAATGAAAGGGTCAAAGAAGCCATGCAGTGTGGTAAATAAAACAGAGAATCTGTTATATCCTGGTTGCAGCCACTGTACATGTGTGCACGTGTGACTGGGGAGGACAGGATGTTCTGAGCCTCATTAGACTGTGCTAAGGCTCACACACATGCTTTCTATATGAAGGGGATTTTAATAGGAGCCCTATACAATGTAATTTAGAAATCCCAAAGAACCGCATTAGAACCGGAGGAGGAAATTTATAAATATGTTACATTTTCTTGCCGTAATTGATCTTGTTTGTGTTTCAGAACACCTTCTGGTTTGGTTTGGGGGGCTGCTGCATTTTGCTTATCCCCAGTATTATCTTCTCTGTGAAACTGGCCAAATACTACAGAAGGATGGACACAGAGGATGTCTTTGAAGAGTGAGTTTCAACATTTTACTACATTTAGTCCAATATCTACTGGTTTTGTCCTCCACTGCTTCCTCGTATTGTTCTTCTTTTGTCTGTTTGTATCTTTTGTCTTTTCATAAACTCTCTTTGGCCTTCTGCCTTTCTTCAGCACAGCAAGACTTTTGTCACCTTTACTTTCATATCTTGTCGCTTGTGTTCATGAAGTCCATGTATCCATTGTGAATTTGCTCACGGCCACTTATTTCAACATGAGCTTCTACATCTGCTTTTCCATCCTATTATGGATTGGACTGACTGCATGTCTTCCTCATCTCATCTGTGTGGTCAGCACCAATCCTAAAGATGTGATGGGGAGGATGGAAGGGGGTTCTCCTGCTCTTTTGTTGCATTATGAGTTGTTGGAGTCTTGTGAACGCAGTTTCATCAATAATCTCTGACTGAGGTCACCTTTTGTGCATTGAGAAGTTAAAATCATTCTCCGTGAATGATATTGCTTGCAACTAAAGTGCATACTGTATGTGTTTATATATGTAGCTGCTCCCCTTATTTTGACACTATGAGCCGGTTCCCTCGCGCCTCTGCTCCACCTTGTTACCCTGACTGGTGACTCAATGGAACATTCTCCCCCAGCAGGAAGGTACTTGAGAGGTCGTCATTTCAATCATCTACTCACCAACTAATCAGTCCATCTGTTCATTCATTAATTTTTTCATCAGGAATTGATCTTCTATTAACACTTTACAAATAACCAATAAACTATTGCATTTTGAAAAAAAATGCACTATGTAACTTTTCTGGTGGAGGGTTTGTCGTCTGTCTCATGGAGATATGATGGCTTTGGCTCAAACGCTACACAGTGATCTTAAACATGGAGATAGACAGGGTTAAAGGAAAAGTAATGTTTTTTTACAATCTGAGCCTTCTTTCGGCAATAAAACAAGTAGTTTTACTCACCCATAGCAGTTTGGTGTCAATTGGAGCAGTATCGCAGAACTTATGTTGAGCCGTTCTGTTCTACTAATGATCCCGTATCCGTTAGCGTGAGTGCTCGGGGCACTGATTTGCGGTATCCAAATAACACAAACTTTAGCACTTTTCAAATCACAGAAGATCGCTGTGTCAGGGTAGACTTTTAGTAGATTCCAAAACGGCCTGAAACCCGATATCGCAACAGAAAAGTAAAGTTCAGAGCGGTGTTAGCTTCTTTCGGACTAGCGGTGTTTACAAAACAGCTGAGTTCACGCATGCGCACTGTCCTCTCTGATGATGTGATCAAATGAAACTATAGCTGGATATCGGGTTTCAGGCCGTTTTGGAATCCACTGAAAATCTACCCTGACACAGCGATCTTCTGTGATTTGAAAAGTGATAAAGTTTGTGTTATTTGGACATCGCAAAGTAATACCCCGAGCACTCACGCTAACGGATACGGGATCATTAGCAGAACAGAACGGCTCAACATAGGTTCTGCGATACTGCTCCAATTGACACCAAACTGCTATGGGTGAGTAAAACTACTTGTTTTATTGCGGAAAGAAGGCTCAGATTGTAAAAAAAACGTTAATTTTCCTTTAATGCTATACTGTGGAAAATTCCAGGCAAATCAATATTGTCTCCATAAGAAAAGTGACATAGTGCTCTTTAAATTACAAACCTTACAGATTTTAAACCATTACTCTTAAAATATTGTTGGTTGCGCTTACAAAATGCACAATATTATGAGGAGCAACTTAAGACCTGTTTTGTACTAGTAAGTACATCAATATGTTTCTAGAATGGGCATCTTATTTTCATTCCTCAGTAGTGTTAGCATTAGTTTGTGTCTGCTTTGTTTTTCTCATAATAACCCTTGAACCCCATCTGTGCATGAAAAATTTAGTGCATGACATGTATTTAATGCATGTTTTGCATACATTATTGCCACATCATCTGTATAATTTATATTTTTTCTGAATTTAAATAATGGAAAATATTAATACATTTATTCTTTGGTTTTCATTTCCCACAGTGGCCAGGAAAACTGGAATTGAATGTGGTAAGTGCTAATTAATGTTTTAACTGTATATTTGAATATGCAGTAAAATCATATTTTCTCAACTTCGCAGAATTGCAGACATGACAAAAGGGAAGTCTTTATCATAAACTATGCGGGGCTCTTGATCTCTACTGACTCTTCAGGACATTTGACATAAACCTGTGATACCAGCCAAGTGTTTTTAACCAAATGCTATCTTCATACAACAGTAGTAGTCTTTATTTTTATTTAGTCTTTACATTATGAACGGTCATTGTGGCTCTGTGTGGATAGATGTTTCTGTTATAACATCAGTTGAACTTGCGAAAACAATGTACATTTTTTATGCTTTCAGGTATTGAAAGTTTTATATATTTTGTCAATATGTGTTTTTTTAAGTGAGTTTTTAGTTCTAGTTACTTTCCATTGTTGTCTATTGTCTCACCTGCTCTGTAAATAAAGTAGTTTAGGACAATTAATAGTTACATTGACCAGGTAGCCATTTCATTAATTGTAAAGGAGCAACATTTCCACACTTTTTTTAGAGATCTTTAAAAACTGTACTGTCCTGGTCAGTGCCACTGTAAGAAGTAAAATGGTACCAGATATTTTTTCGTGTGAGACTGGTCATAACTATTTGGAAAAAGAAATTGTAATTTGTGCATTAATTTTTATGTGCTCGTGGTCTCTTGTGATTTTATCTTGTGATCTTATCTTTTAGAGACCAAACCAAAACAAAACCAATAATGTGAATTTGCAACATACATGAATAAAATTTTTACTACTATAAATATTCCATTTGATTTCTTCTTACATAAGTGCAATCACTTACCATTATTTGTGCTTAATTAATCAACTAATCTCTTTCATCTTGTTTTGTGTGTTTCATGTTATATAAAATCAACAGCTGCCAAAACACACAGAACCGAAGATTGCAGAGAACATTCTTGTAACATATGCAGTAGGGCCAGGACATGTGCACACACACCAGAGCTGTGGTTTGGGGGTTGATAGGTTCGGGGCAGGAGCGTTAGTGTGGGTTAGGGAGGGGGTGAGATGACAGAGGGTGGCGTGACGTGGCTGCATCCTATCAGAGCAAGATTACTTTAATTTCATTTTAAAGAAACATAAGCCCCGGAAACTAACACAGACGACATGTTTGTTCTACACTAGCCGAATCTCTAAAAGGCATCATATTCAGTAGAATGGGAATACGGCATGGCTAATGCACTCCTGTGTATAGCATATGCGTTTGGTGCTACAATAGGAACACTAACATTTATGCATCTAGTTTATTTGGCATAAGTAGTAAGTAAGAAGATGCAATTTCTCTTTAGAGAAAGTGAATCAATCAGTAATCTACCAATCCATTATCATATACAATGATTTAGGAGAGTATTTTGTTTACGTGTTTTAAGCAATATCACAACCCATTTATAATGACTTGTAGTTCTTATGTTTTTATGTCAAAAATGTATTCTAACTCAAACCAGTAACGGGAATCAAGTGACCATATACATTTTCAAATTCCTTTGTTTCAGCTGTGGGCCAAAGTTGCATTCCAAATTTCCCCAACTCTTTATGGGGATATCAACTCTAACTGAGATAATATAACTTGAAAACAATCAGACATAAAAAAAAAAAAAAAACGTTTTGTGTGCTTAATGTGTGTTAAACCCTAAATTTAGATGAACAAGATATGGTTATGGGTATTTTACTTTTACAGAGCTGCAGATCAACCTTAATTCCTAGGCAAATGGTTTGAGACTGCAATTAACTTGTGCACCATTAACCCTCTCTCCCGCATCAATAGTCAAAGAGCTCCCTATGCCATAAGATTATATAATGTGTTGCAGTCTCACAACATTAGTTTCCATGTGTGTACTGTCCTTCAGACCTATACCCCTCCCTCTCCTCCCAGGAGTCCCACAGACCCATTGACCGCTTCCAGTCACTCTTCCACCTCAACCCCCTCCCCTGGTTTATGTTTTGCCCTCCCCCTTCCATCCTGCCCATCACATCTTTAGGATTGGTGCTGACCACACAGAGCTGGGCATTAGCCACATGTTCTGTATGTGTCTATGTAAAACTCTGGGGAGGAGTCAGAGCTCACCTGAATAATGCCTTCTTTGTAAACCATGGCTTTATAAGTCCACCTGCAAGGACTTCCAACCTTTGCAGGCTGTATCCATCATTATACACCACCCACCATCTGACCATGAGGACCAGACTGAGACTTCTACTGCTGCTGGCAACAGCTGTGTGTGTATCTCACGCACAAACCAACAACAACAATAGCGTGAACGAAAGCAGGCAGCCACAGGCACAGCCACAACAGCGCAGTGTTTGGGATGAGCCAATTCGATTCAGCACCAAGACCAGAGAATCCTGCACCATGGTGGTGTCTGGAGTTGGAGACTATACCCGTCTGCGTGTTTCATGCAAAGGTCAGGCTGCTGGACAGTCCTACTACTGCGACTTCCAAGGAAAACCCAACCTCTGTAGGCCATACAACCTCAACCCACGCCACTATTTCACTCAGATGATGTGGGAGCTCAGAAAGCAGAACAACGCTTGCCAGGGACAGAAGGTTTACCGCCCACCAATGTGCAAGAAGTACCCAGACGAGGCCCACATGACTTACCTGTCTGCATACCCCAAGCCTGCCACCCCTAAGCCTTCTAAGCCTGTCCAGGAGCCTCGCAAGCCAGTGGTGCCAGTCGTCCAGCCCAAACCTGTCACAACACCTAAGCCGGTCAAGCCTCAGCCCCAGCCAGTCAGACCCCAGCCAGGCAAGGCTCCCCAGCCTAAGAAGACCACCCCCAAGCCTGTGAAGACCACTACTCGTCCCACGGAGCAACCTGATTCCAAGGCATCTCGCCTGGCCACGGAGTACTGCTGGAGGAGCTTCCATGGTATCTGCACCTACTTCATCAGCTGGTTCCAGAACTGAGTCTTCAATTGGATCCAAGTGAGTAGAATCAACTATACTGCAACATGAAAACAAAGAATGATAATAAACAGGCAATCAAAATGTTATTTTGTAAAAATGCTTTGTTGCTTTATTTCAGATTGGACCCAGTGGAAACTCTCAAAGGATCCTGTATAAGCTCGGAGCTATGTTTTGTGGAGACCAGCACTCAACACAGCAGCATTCCACAGGCTGAGAATTATCCACAATCAATGGCCAGCTAGAATGCATTTCCCTGTTTGTGGTAATAATATAACTTAGAACACAGCAAGGCTTTCAAAGATATGGCAGGCATGTGCCTCTTGTTTGTATATGAAGTAATACATTTTGTGTTTTTGTATGATGGTTGGGAAAGGGAATTAAACTGAAGACTGGTGACAATCAAAGAGCTCCCTGTTTCTTTCTATCATTAGCTCAGAGTAAGAGAGGCAGGAAACCATTAAGACGCAGACACTAAAGATAATACACGCGAGTGGAGGGAAGTGTCTGCGACACACTTTGTCTTTGTGTGAGCATGAATGAGTTGAGTCTTTAGAGCTGGAGTGTGCCAGAACAGAAGGGGTCTGTGTGTGGGCCTGCAGACCAGGGAAAATGAATAGAATAAGTAAATAAACACCACTCTTCCCTTTTCTCTCTGTGGAAAAAGATGCAAATTGCTCTGTCTCAGCGCTTGTTACTGTGATTAGGATTTTGTACTAATGTATGTTTTGTTTCAGGCTGGGTTAAATATATTCAGGGTAGTTTAAAGGTTTAAAGGCTACATGTCAGAATGAAGTATGAATGTTATGCAATAAACTATTTAGTTTTGTGCTTTGGCTGCACCTGTATTACTTTTTTGTCTATAGTACTATAAACCATTGTAATTAAGTTGCATACTAAACTTCCTTTAAAACACACACACACACACACACACACACATATATATATATATATATATATATATATATATATATATATATATATATATATATATATATATATATGTGTGTATATGTATATATATATATAATTCTTTATTTAATAGGAACAGTGCATAGTAATGAACATCTACAACATTGCAGTGTAAATATGCCAGATTATAGCAAAAATGCTCATTTCGACCTGTAGTCCCTAGGCAGGTGACACCACAGCAAAAACAATAAAAACAATGACAATAGCAGCAGTTATACATTAAAAGTGTCCACAAGTCTGGTTTTCCTTTAGCCGCTGTTTCAAGTATGATTTAAAGTGTCCAGTGTTGGAATTTCTCTTATTGATAATGGGAGTGAGTTCCAGAACTTAGAGCCTCTGACTGAGAGCACAGTTTCTCCAAATGTAGTACGTCTGTGTGGAACCTCACAGTTCCCCTGGGCTGAGACCCTTGTTCCCATCCCACTGACAGTCTTTGTTTTAATAAAATCCTGCAGTGGAGGAGAAGCAAGTCCATGTAAAATTTTATATATAAAACAACCATATTTAAAATAAACAAAATTATTAAAATTAAGCAAGTTGTACTTGTATAAAATGGTGCAGTGGTGAACTGAGAATGGTTTCTTGTCTAATATTTTCACAGCTTTTTAAAAAAGTGATTCAACTGGTTTGAGTGTTGTGCCAGCAGCAAGTGACCATGTAGTAATACAGTACTCTATATGAGACAGAATCATAGAGTGTAAAAACATTTGTGCCGCATATAGAGTCATGAAGGGTCTTACTTGTCTAAAATTCACTAAGTTTAAATTAACAGTTTTTGTGAGGCGCTTAATGTGTTTCTTAAATGTTAGTGTCGGGTCCAACGTCAGTCCCAGGTATTTAAACTCTTTAACAAGACTGAGTTCCACCCCGTCCAGAAAGACACTGGACTGCTGTAGCTTAGTTGTTTTTTACTGAACATCATGCTTTCTTTATATTGAGTTGTAAACTGAGTCATGGCTGATGTAAACTTTTCTGAAGCTTCTTGAACAGTTTTGGCATGTGTAAAGATCACAGCATCATCAGCATACAGCTGGACATTGACATTTGGACACATTTCTGGCAAATCATTAATATATACACTAAATAAAATTGGTCCTAAAATGCTACCTTGGGGGCCCCCAGTTGGACAGTGAAGTTAGAGTGATTTAAAACCAGACAGGGAGACACATTGTTGTCTGTGGGACAAGTAAGACTCAAACCAGTGTAAAGCCTCTTTAGGTAGATTAAAATGGGATAATTTAGATAAAAGAATCTGGTGACTTGCCATGTCAAAAGCCTTCTTAAAATCTAGTAATACTGCACCCACAAATGCATGTTTGTCAAGAAGACTTTTGACATTTGCAGACTCTGTGGAGTGGTGACTGTGAAAACCAAACTGCATTGGGTGCAAAGGTGTAGTGTTTGTGGAGAGATGTTCATTTAATTGCTCGGCCACCCATCTCTCAGCAATTTTGGAGATGGCAGATGAGGCGATAATTAGCAACCTCAGTCTTACTGCCACTTTTAAAAATGGGAGAAACCACTGTCAGCTTCCAAGCTGAAGGCACAACTCTTTGTCTAAAGGACAGATTCAACAGATGTTTCACGGGTGTAATTAATTTATACTTATTTATACTGTGTATGCATGTGGTACATCACATTAAAGCAGTGCTTCTCAATTATTTTCTGTGACGCCCCCCCTAGGAAGAAGAAAAAATTTCACGCCCCCCTTCCTGCGCGCAACTATAAATAGTATTATTTGTCTAGAAAATTGTTATTAGAACACCATTGTATCCTTTTATTAACATTATAAACAAAAAAAAAAGAAAGAAACTTACAACAAAGACTGCACTGAGGACTCAAATATTAATGTGTTTTTAATGCAGCTTTGCACACATTTGTTAACATTTTACAGAAATGAAACTTAAAACCACCTCATTTGCATAAGCTAAAAGCACTGAAAAAAAAAACGCTCTCTCCTTGTGCCACTGATGCGTCAGCTTCTGTCGGACTAAAGGACACGGCTCAGTGGAATATACGTGTTTTTTCTGTGACAGAGGATGTTCTGTTAATGGTGAGACTGTGCGTAAATCGCATGTGAGAACGCCACTGCCAACTACTGTTGTTGATGTGCAATTACACTTAGTTCTAGTACAGTACAGCAAAAAAACATGTTTCCCAGGGTCATACGCGCCCCCCCTGGCATCACGCCACGCCCCCCCAGGGGGGCCCGCCCCACTATTTGAGAAGCACTGCATTAAAGTAATGCCATACTTGACACATTGTATTCAGAACATTAGAGTTGGTCTGACCAGAAATCCACGTTCACTCCACTGAGAGAGTTGTTACAATACTGACACTATACCACTCCAGGCATTTTGTTCAGTTCCTCAGTATAAGAAATGATTCTGAGATGTTTCAACCCAGGAAAATGTGAACTAATCTATATGCTTGCATTTGACACAACATAATATTTTCAACAGCTTATAAAAATAAGCACCTCTCTAGGTGCTGTCCCTGTGTGGTCCTCTGGAGGATTCCTGGGTGCTGGCGGTGATCCGGTTTACGCTCTGGGTCTGGCCGGTCATCCCTTTGTGCCGCCTGGGGCGGGTCCTGGGGGTTTTTCCGCTCGGGTTCGCTGGCTGCCTTCTCGGTTGTCCAGTGCATGGATGGGGGGTGGGTGGACGCCAGTGTGGGAAGAGAGTGGTGATGGTGATGAGGAAAGGACGCTGGTACAAACGAAGGGGAAAAAAAAAAAAAAAAAAAAGTCACGGAAGGAGGGTTTGGGGAAAGGAACAAAAATGTATGCCCTGTCTAGGCTACCCCACTATGGTGGGACACAGCCTTTGTATATAGATAGATAGATAGATAAAAATAAAACCCCAGTGTACACAGTCAGCACAGCTTCACTGAACATCCCTTTTACAAATAATATAATATTTTAGCTTTAATAGGGAATAGGTAATCAGACCAGATTTTTCAATAATGAGGTTTTATTCTTGAGCATCAACTTAAAGGAAAAGTAACGTTTTTTTACAATCTGAGCCTTATTTCGGTAATAAAACAAGTTGTTTTACTCACCCATAGTAATTTGGTGTCATATGGAGCAGGTCCGGAGATGTTTTAGATTTGCGATCTCCATCATGTGAGTTCTCGGGGCACTTGTTTACGGTCTCCAAATAACACAAACTTTAGCACTTTTCAAATCATAGAAGCCCGATGTCTTAGCCTACGATTTTGTGTGGTCAAAAGTGGCCTGTAATCCGAGATTTAGCCATAGTTTCGAGTAGATGAGGACGCCAGTGCGCATGTGTGGAGTGTGCTCTCAGCTCCCGGGACCCAAACATGAAACGTAAAGCTGTAAACTATGGATAAATCTCGGATTACAGGCCACTTTTGACTCAAACGAAATCGTAGACTAAGACATCGAGCTTCTATGATTTGAAAAGTGCTAAAGTTTGTGTTATTTGGAGCCCGCACGGGGCATATTACATGCTCGGGGAATATATTATATGCCCTGAGCTATGGCTAGAAGTCGCGCTAGGCTAACCGCAAATCTTAAAACATCTCTGGAATTACTCCATATGACACCAAAGTGTTATGGGTGAGTAAAACAACGTGTTTTATTACCGAAATAAGGCTCAAATTGTAAAAAAAAAACAAAAAACAAACGTTACTTTTCCTTTTCAGTGACTGGCTAACCCATTATGACTGCAGTGCTTTATTTTACCACCAGAGGTCGCAGTTGCCTCTCACAATAAGTTCACCTGTTGGGGAAGCTTCGTGTTACAGCTAAGTTACAGCCGAACAGTTTTCTCTTAATTTAATGTATATCTGCAAAGTTAAGCTAAAACACATTCAGTCTTAAATTTGCAAAACATGGTAGGCCTAGTAGAAACACATCTATGTATATTATAAAACCAGTCTTATGTTGCAACGTGACCAAACGGGACATTGGTGGGTGAAGTCGAGCTAAAACACACAGAGGTGTGGTTTCGCTGTAATGTCATTTGATCTTTAAATTGTGAACGGAAGGCTATCCGTCACAGTTTAATTTCACACACTTTACTATTTTGTTTGATCATGTTCGCTAGACGTGTATAACTTGCATTCCCACGATGTTAACAGGATCGTCCTTGTCTTTGGATTGTTGTTAAGTGCGTTTGGGCGGGACAGGAGGGCGTGTAGATCTGTATGAAAGCCATGTGCGCGACCGGGGACTTCACCAAACTGGATCAAACAACTCCGTGCTACATTCTAACTACAGACAGTAAGTACCCTGACACATCACATTGTATTATTTGTTTATGTTGTTATTTATCCTATTTTATTTCTATAACAATATGTTTGGAGTTGTATTTACTTTATTTTTAACCTAAAGCGATAGCTATGATGTCGTGTCGTTTTTTTTAATGATGATTTGAACGCTCTTGGCTGAGTCCAACTGCAAATAAATAGCCAACTTTCCATTGTCACCCCAAAGAATGAGCCTTTATGTTGGCTGTTACAGTATTTTATTTCGTCCCTTCTTAAATAAGGCTGAAGCTCTTGTTTTTCTCAGGTGTTGCTCTGTGCTTCGACATGCTCATTTTACGCACCGCTTCCCACTGGATACTGCTGTCCATCCTCGCGCTCCTCACGGTGTCCTCTGGGGCTCGCGACAGTCCCCGGTCAGAGGGGGTCTCGCGGGCACAACGGAGTGGAAATGGACCAAATCGCGGCAAGTTTACAATGAAGAACGGCATGCAGTGCACTTGGGCTACTAAAGACCTGAGGAACGGTGTGAAGATGTTGGTCAAATGTAAGAACTCTCAGGCCCGTACCTCTGGAGGAGTCACGGACGTACAGTGCGAGTACAACGCCAAACCTCAGAGCTGCCCGGCCTATCAGTCCAACCCCAAAGCATACTATAAGCAGGTGTCCCGCGCCCTCAAAAAGCTGCAGGGAGCTGTGTGCACTGAACAGCGCGCTTTGGTCAAAGCAGGCATGTGTAAGCGCGCGTCTCGAGACGCGCATTTCAAACTGGACATGAGTACGACAGTCACTTCGGCTCAGGCGGGTATTGACCCTACTCCCCATCCCAAGAGTTCCTCCACCAGCAGCAGCAGCACTATCACCACCACAACAACCACCCAGACCGCTCTTGTGCCCAGTGGGACATCTGACTGCAAGCGACGCGCAGACCACCGTGAAGTGGCAAAGGAGTACTGCAGCAGCTCGTGGGCCAGCGTGTGCGCGTTCTTCTTCTCCATGTTACAGACTGAAGACTGTTAGACACGGGACATGACCAAGACTAATCCATTTATGCTTAGTCCGCTTTTATCGTTTTATTTTTGGCATATCAACATTTTCATTGGTGTTTTGCAGTAATTGTTTTTAAACTATAATGAGGTCATTTACAATTTAATTTGCTCCCCGTGGTTTCAGGAGGCAATTAACTTTAATATAGCTTGTAAATTTGAAAGTACACGTGTCTACTTACTTGACTATAGTCTACTTTTTGTTTGTTTTTTAATGATATTTTAATGATATGCAAAAGATGTTTATTTTTCTACACAAGGAGAACTTTATCTTTCAGTCACATTTGTACAACTGTATTTATGCACCATAAATAAAAAAAATGTATTTAACATTTTTGTCATATATTTACTGCAAACCTTTAAAATCAGTTTTAGCCAAAATGTAAAATCTCTTACATATATCTAACATTCATGATGAAAGTGATGTGAAATCAAGTACAGGGCATAGAACCACTGCTCACTCCTGTTTCCTGCTACAGTCTCTAATTACATTCACAGCAACAGCACATTTAGGTTATACACTGAGATATACATTGAAATCCCTGAATAAGTGCAAGCCCAGATGTAGGATTTACACTCCGTCTGTTTAACCCTATGACCCCTTACCTGACCTTCTCTTTACCACACTTCCAAACACAACTGCATAGTGATTTTCATCCTCTTTAACGGAAATGCACCCATGAAACACATATTTATAGTTTTACTGAGAACTCAAGGACACATTCCAGTGGCACCACATGCAGGAAGGAAGTTGTTAGAGGTTAAAGGTCAAGGGTGAAGGAGGAAATGAGGATCCCATCCATACACCTCCTCCCTTCTTTTAAAGGAGTTAGGAGATAGGAACAAAGTACATGCACTTTGCATGTGCTTTGTTCCTATCTCCTAACTCCTTTCAGCTTTGATCTATCAGACAATTAATGGACTGTGCTTTTTCACACAGTATTCCTACATTAGCCTATATCAGACAGGGTTTTTGAACATGCATCTGATGTTACCAGCTTGCAAGTTGAAGTGAATCTTTTGGATGTATAATATTCCCCCATATTTTCAGGTTAGCTGCAGAAATGGACCACCAAAAACGGAAGACAAATTCTCTTCCCTAGGATTCCTTGAATTATGAATATATTGTGAATAGAAAGCTATATCTGTACGTAATAACATAATACTGCACATCTCTGATTATTTGGGGCCAAGCACCGAAGGTGCTAGGCACCATAGTGTTTCCATAGTCAGTTTCGCAACACCTTCATCCCAGACAATACGCTTTTCTCCATCTCCCGAGCCGGCTTCCCTCGGTTGGACTTCTGACCCCTACCCCCCTCCGCTGTCCCCCCCTGGTCCCTGGCGCCTGGGCCTTCCCTGAGCGTTGTGTCGCCCTTGCTCTCCCCCAGACCCCTTTCTTCACCTGGGACAAGCCCCTTGGTCCTCTACACTTCCCCTGTTCCTCTCAGCCCTAATGCCCGGTGGTGCTTATCCCCGTACCCACATCCCCCGATGTGTCCTCTGAGCGCTTTGTGAATGTATGTACCTTGTGGTACATTTCCGTACCACAGGGTACATCTTTCTGAAGAGAGAAAAAAAAGTGCTTTGTGACTGTTATTGTGGTGGTGAAATACTATGTACTATTATGTGCCTGAAATGTGTATTATCGTGTACCTTGTAATATTAAAAGATAAAAAAAAGTGTTTCTACTGATTCTTATTATTATACTACATTATGTTACTCATCATGGGAGTCTATGGTAACCCCTAGAACCGTCTGGTAAAAAGTTGTGAAATTTTGCATGCACATTCCAGCCAGTCTCCTCATTACCCACAGCGATTTATAGGCCCCCAGCCCCAACCGTCTAGTGGCACCAGCAGGTCAAAGTTGCAAAAATTTTCAGGAATTTTCTGCGTTGCTAGGCAACGTACCTAGCAACCTTTGATCTGTCATTGATGTGTCTTTGATCTGTTAAACCTTGTTAGACCCTGTTAAACCCTGTTAGACCTTGTTAGACCCTGTCAGACCCTGTTAGACCCTGTCAGACCCTGTTAGACTCTGTTAAACCCTGTCAGACCCTGTCAGACCCTGTTAGACTCTATCAGACTCTGTTAGACCCTGTCAGACCCTGTTAGACCCTGTCAGACCCTGTTAGACTCTGTTAAACCCTGTCAGACCCTGTCAGACCCTGTTAGACTCTGTCAGACTCTGTTAGACCCTGTCAGACCCTGTTAGACCCTGTCAGACCCTGTCAGACCCTGCATGCGGCCTACATGCTGAGGCCTACATGCACATTCGGTGCTTGGCCCCCACATTGCTGCTTGCTTTGCTTTCATTTCTGGACTTCACACTTTATTGAATGAATGGATTAGCAGGTGTTGAAATTGGGTGTGTGCTCTGGTTAACTTATGTCCAGTGTAAACGGGCTATGTTTGACATTCTTAGATTACAAGGTCAGCAGCAGTGATAAAGCATCAGAGATAAATGTACAACTGTGTAGACCAATAGAGACACTCATATCCATGTGTTTGTGTGCTCTTTTATGCTTTATGTTCTCATGAAATCATGGCATTCTTTAAAGTAACAAGTTACTACACACATGCCAAAAAGGCTGGCTCAGTGTAAAGTTATCCCATAAAAGCTACACTCATGCGATTTTCAGTAACCAATCACAGCCCTTAGAGTCATAAAGTGAGTCATTCCATTTCCTGAAACATATTTGATACAGTGTAAATGTGCACACTCCTCATGACTAGAGATCAGATTAAGTTTGAGTGATTGCAGAATGTAAAAGTTTACATTCTGCAATCACTCAAACAAACTTGGAAAGATATACATAGATTAATGTAGTAATGTGATGTAGTTTTGTATTTTAGCAAATATATAATCAAAATAATTATATGGTGGGCCCCTTTTTTATCTTTTCAGCTATTTGGCTTATTCATAATGATAATAATGGCTTCAAGTCTGGTCTTGTTTCTTTTTCAGAAGTGCCAGAAACCTAACACTCACCTGTGAGATATGTTTTTTTAGCTTCTCCACTATTGCCACACATGATCCCCTTTGAAGCTGCTGGACTAATAGACATGACGCTCCAAACACAAGATTAAGGCCTGACGCTCACTATTCATTTGTATATGTCTTGCCATTCTTTGTGTTCCATTATGTCTTGCTCAAACATACACAAACGGCATGTATGGACTGACTAGACTTAGAATTTAGTGATTTCTTTACAATTACATAGCATTTAGAAATCTTGGTTTTACCAGTTATCACTTCAGTCATAGTCTCCTGACCTTTATCAAAATTGTCTTTATTTTTATTGGTATTCCAAGGCCTGCATGTGAAGGTTTCAGTAAGATAATGACAGAGTAGACACCAGTAATAAGGCTAAATATCTCAAACAAATTTGGAAGGTTTTGAAATATTCTGAAGAATATTTAATCACTAGAACTACTATAAAAGACATTGGTTTTGGTGGTCTTGGACAGGGATTCCCAAAGTGAGGGTCCCAAGAACCCTTTAGATTATGAAATCAGAACTAATTACATGTGTCAATTTCTTTTTGAATCCGGGTCTCTTGCATGGTGATTTTGGGGATCCTGAAAATGCTAACCTTTACTGGAATTACTGGAATTACTATTAAATGCAGTATTTGCAGTTGTTTCCATCTCCGATTACTTGTATGATTCTCATTGATCGGATTGTGGTGGTTCCAACTATGGCAAAATGTGTGGTAAAGTCTTAAGAAATCAGGGAATACTACCTCGACAACATTCAATCTCTTTTGTCCAAAATTAAAGCAGGGTTGAGCCTGATTAGTACTGAGATGGAGACTGTAGGAAATACCAGGTATTGAGGTGGTTATAGTTCTTGCCTGTGAATTGATTCTCACTTGGACCAGTGCAAACTGACGTATGTCTTTGGCTTGGGTAAGTCACTTCACCTACCTTGCCTAGTATGAATGGTGTGTGAGCGGTGATGGTTAAGGGGCTGATGGCACAAATGGGCAGCCTCGCTTCTGTCAGTCTACCATAAGGCAGATGTGGCTACAGTTGTAGTGATATAATGTGCCTCCTAAGTCTGACAGTGCAGTCAAGGTCAGAGCTCTACAGGCTCATCTAGTCAAGGCTCTGGTATCTTTTTTTATGTTGTGAGGCTATGTGGTCCTAGTATGGCATCTTCTCCTTATATGATAGATATGTTTTGACAGCCCCTCCTCTTCTAAAGTAATTTTGAACTTGAACTAGTGTTTGCTTCTTCTTTATGTTCACAGTTGGAGCTTGTCAGGTTTACAAAGCTGGAGGCGACATGATGACTCAGGAGGAGCAGGATGGCAGGAGGAAAAACATGAAAGCACAACTCAATGTTCCAGTAAGTTGACCTACAAATCTGACAACCCCACACATGCCTACCCACAACCTCCTGCACCCGTACACACTATGCACCCGGGGGAGGAGTCAGGGGTATTGTTCCTGCTGTGGCTCGAGGTGGCCTGACCCCACACCCTGCCGTTCAGACCTCATTATTGGCTGACAGTTACTATGGTAACCATCAAAGGCAACCGCCTCACTCACAAAAATAAGAAGGTAATGAGACCGGCTGGACCTGGACTGACCCAAACTTAACATAGACCTACATAGACCAACATAACAACAACATAGGGGGCAACAGCCACTGACATGTTATCAGCTTGATAAGTTAAGACAGCAGAGGGCAGGTGTGATTGGATACAATCTGCTGCAAGGATGAATTTGAGGGTGCTAAACTTGTCTATCTGTAGGCAATAAATAATAATAATAATAAATCAGTTTTATATAGGGCTTACAGGATAACTCAAAGACGCTTCATAATAATGTAGCACAAAACAAGGACAATAAACAAGAATCATATTTGATGTTGTCATTATAATTTCTTATTTGAGCTATCTTTTATTTTTATTTATTTATTTATTTCACATGCATGTGTGTGAATATGTGTTTGTATGTGTGGTGTTTGTGTGTACATATTTTGTTGCTTGTTTCTATCTGTGTTGAACCTATGTTGTTTCTCAGAAAGGAAGTACAAATAACAAAATCTAAGCCCACTTTATTATTTAATTTCAAAGCTACAAACACCAACTAGTAAATATAGCTGCAAGCAGCAATGTGGGGCCAAGCACCGAAGGTGCATGTAGGCCTTAGCATGTAGGCCTCAGCATGTAGGCCGCATGCAGGGTCTGACAGGGTCTAACAGAGTCTGACAGGGTCTAACAAGGTTTAACAGATCAAAGACACATCAAAGACAGATCAAAGGTTGCTAGGTACGTTGCCTAGCAATGCAGAAAATTCCTGAAAATTTTTGCAACTTTGACCTGCTGGTGGCACTAGACGGTTGGGGGTGGGGGCCTATAAATTGCTGTGAGTAATGAGGAGACTGGCTGGAATGTGCATGCAAAATTTCACAACTTTTGACCAGACAGTTCTAGGGGTTGCCATAGACTCCCCTGATGAGTAACATAATGTATAATAATAAGAAGAATCAGTAGAAACACTATGGTGCCTAGCACCTTCGGTGCTTGGCCCCAATAATAATAATAATAATAATACTTACGTTTGAATGCACAAAATGCAGTTCATTACTACAGTATTTCGTTCTAAAAGATTTTTCAACCAGGTAACATTCTTATTCAAACAGCTCCATCTAGTGGCCAATAGGAGTTACTGCAAGTATACAAGATAAATGCAAAATGTAGAACTTACTCCATGAATTCCGTTTATTATTGCTTTGATTGGTTACAAAGTGCAACGAGACAATAACAATATGTTTTAAAAATTATAACATAATAACTTCAGTGGTAAAATATTAGTGGACCAAAGCTGCTTTCATACTCTGTCATAGGTACAATGTTAGCTACCATTCAGACATGAGAAGATAATATAGTTTTAGGCCTGAGAGCAGTCTGTCACTCACAAGCATGATTCATATGAAGAGAGATTTCCACTAGCAAAGGCACTTCAGGTTTCTTTAAAAACTATTTTGTGTGTTTATGCATCATCACCTCCACAGAGCAACAGTAAAGCCTTACGATAGTCCCCACTGGTGTCACCCTGTAACACATTTAGACAATATAATTATAAGATCATGAAAAGAACTTAAAAGACACCAGTACAATCTTAGTAGTATTTTGAAGTACACATGTCTACCTTAATCATGGAGTGCAGGGAGCAGGCAAACAGCCTCCTAAACTCCTTTCTGATGTCCAACATGTCCACCTCACTGCGAGTCACCATCACTCTGATCAGAGTGGCATCATCTGTCCCTGCCCCCTGACACAAAAAAGGCTGCTGTTAGTCATTTTGACACTGTATATCATCAGCTCCTAGAAATACTGAATAATTCTGTTTGAAAACTTTTACCTTTATAGCATTGTACAGGGTTTCAGCAAAATAGGCTGGAACACTCCTGGCACATTTTACTTTACAGAGAAGGAAAAGTAATGTCAGATCAAGTTTATTTTTGTTACATTTCAACAAATCAAACCAAAATCTATTTTCTTACCAACAGCAAGAAGCAGGGCTCTGAGATTTCCTGATGTCTCCCTCTGAATGCTTTCCTCCATCTCAAATCCAGAGATTTTCATGTAGGCATCAAACACTGTAAAAAGGTAAGGCCTGGTTAAACAAGCAATATTACAGAAATATATAGTATTTTTATGATTGACAAAGGTTTCCTGTCACCTTTCCTCAGGTGCTCTGCGCTGCGGTTGCCCAGGATTGTCACAAAAGATTGCTCATCAGTGCCGTACTTCTCCTCTCCTGCCTTGAAAAGTGCCTAAATCCAGAAAAAAGGTTGTTGCTCTTCAACCAAACCTTTTTTTTTATTTTTTTATTAAACACCACTAGAGGGAGGTAGAACATTGGATATTTTCCTCCTACTAGCAAAGCACGTGATTGGTGGTCACACTAGGACAAAGGACAAGACTGCATTCATACTGAAGATTAAACGATTTGAAAAAGCAATCTAACCTGAGCATCAGCCTGAATGTTTCCCTCCTGGATGCCACTCTGCCTGTTCCCCTAAGAACACACAGTAATATAAATATTGACATTGCAAAAAAAAGGGAACCATAAAAATCATGTAGTAAATGTTACCTGCAGCAGAATGACCAGAAGTCTCTTGAAGTGACCTGAAGTGTCTCCACAAATGTCCTCCTCCAAGTTGTCATCATACTCTGAGAAAGATTACAGTCATTATTTTAGAACCACAAGTCTTGTGCAACACTGCATTGTTTCAGAGAAGTGGTCTGTGTAGAAATCTTGTAGGCAAACTGAATGACTCAAGTTATAGACAATGAATGATCACAAACAGACATGTGATTTATGACGTGGAATCCGTCCTTGTGGATTTAGTTGCCAACATCAATATTTATGGGTTACGATTCCCTTCTGATTTGAAGAATTTCCTTCCAACTGTCTCCAGCTGAATACAGGCCCCATGTTTTTAAGATTAATAATAAGCTTTTATTTGGTCTCACACACAATGACACACAGTGACACACGGGAGAAATTTGACTTCTGCATTTTACCCATCCTTTTCAGGAGCAGTGAGCAGCCATCTTTCGGTGCCCGGAGGGCAGTACCGTGAAGGGTCTTGCCCAAGGACTTGCTGGGGACAGATTTAAACCCACAACCCCCCGGGGAAAGTCAGTGACTTACCAGTTGAGCTAACCACCCAGTTAGTTCTGAAACTTATGTGAAAACTTTTTATTTTATTTTATTTATGCTAACAGCAAAGACACTGAACTGTCAGTTTTTGTTTCATATGGATGGCCCAAGTGAATACAGAGATGTAACTATAAATCTGACTATAGTGAAACTGCAAATTCTAAGATAGAATTCTGCCCCGCCCTTCAGGTTGATCTTAAAAAATAGGGATTCAAGGATGTTGTGACGTCATGTGAACCCAGCCCTTTCAGTTTGCCCCGTAGTCCTGATTATGCATAATCAGGACTACTACAATATTTATTGTGATTATTCACAAATAAATAATATTGAATATATTATTTATTTGTGAAGTTATTTTGTAGTACCCTTTCTGTATGCAGCCACTATATCCTTCACTTGGTGGGCCGTTCTGGAGGCCAGGATCTCAACCAGCACTTTCTCATCAGTTCCTGCGCCCTAGAGAGAATTAATTTTATAGTATGATGTAGTTCCATATGGAGGTTAGTTACATATGGCAACATACAGTAGCATCTTACCTTGATGGCATCACGGAGAGATGTGACATCATAGGCGAGGGGTGGGGTCATTAAAGCCACAATAAGGCTTTCAAATTTTCCCCCAAGCTCTCCTTTTAGGTCATCTATCAGATCCTAAACACAAGAGGACATTTCTTAAGTCTCTATCAGTCATCACTATTTTTGCAGTTGATTTTATTGCTGTGTTTTTTCAGATTTGCTCAGATGTTAAATAGAAATCCAATCCAAGTAACCCGATATTGCGTGTGCCAACCTTTCCGAAGAGGGTTTTGTAGGTGTTCTTGATCTCCTGCCTCTGAGTATTACTGCGAGCGGTCAACAGCTGCAAGATGGCATCCTCGTCAGTCCCTATGGCAACAATGCCCAGGGTTACTTGACAACAGCTCGTTTACAACACAGGGTGATGATTAAACTACAGCAAACAATACCAGAAAGTACATCTGAATGCTAAACTAACATGGAGGCTGGAAATGATAAAGGGTAGTATGTTACCAGCTAAAAAGATAACACTGGAAAAGCTGTTTTGCAAATGTTAAAACAACAATATTAATTTTATTGCCTATTAAAAGAAAGCTCAATCAAATCTAAATGCTGAAGAAAATTTATGCTTATACTTAAAGCGTATAAAGTGATAGTCAGTCCAGGACCTCTACCAATATGTGTACAGTTAAATATTATGTGCACACTTTATATAAATCATTTTTCTAACAGGATAAAAGGAGAAGTTCAATTTGTCAGTTGACAAATTGAACTCCTTTTATCATGGATTCTACCTGGACGACTGAGGGACTTTTCACGCATTTTTATAACAATTAACATGTGACAAAACATTGTATTAAGTCTAAATTGAGGGACTAAAATTGGTATATCCTTAACGTGAACTAATCAATCTTTGAATTATGCATAAATCAGAATAGAGGAACCAAATTTAATCAGTAGTAAATGAACTTCTTCTAAAAAACAAAAGATAAAAAATCACTTCCCATCACCAAACATTATCAACTTGAGTTTACAGAACTAAGTGAACGTTATCTGTTTTAGTGTAATAAATATTTGTAGCAGAAGATAATGAGCAGGCCTGGTCTGGGTGAATTCTTGTTGACATAACGACCCATATAATAATAATAATTTAACTGAGGTCTGTATTTGCGTTTGCTAACCCCGCTCTCGTGATGACTAACTGCAGGCTGGGTGTGGCTCCAAAAAGGACTTTACTATATCTATTGTTTACAGAATATCCAATGAAGTGTCTAATTGGCCAACTCTAGCCTTCCACCCCTGACTGACTCTGCCAGGTCCTATTACAACAAGCAGTATCTGAGCTCACCCATCCCTTTCATAGCCTTGTGCAGGACTTCGGCGTCTGCACTGGCATTGAAGTTAGAGCTGGGTTTGACGGTCCCTCTGCCGGCCTGCAACACAAAAACATACAATGAAATTTTAAACAGTGAGGTAAAATTTAAAATGATACAAAATAGATGTTGGTTAGTGAGTACAGACAAGAAAGTTGCTATTCCTAAATGAATTCTCACATGATGTAATGAAGGGCAGAGACTAGGCATGACACTGCTTGAACCTATTAAGTTCCAGATGTTGTTTTGAAAACTATTTGCGCCCGAGGATAAACACACATATTGCTTGAGTTATTTATAACAATACATAATGATACATACATATTATTCAATAAAGTATTACATAAATATTATTGTACAGATGTTAGTCCTAATGAATAAATGGACCCTCTAATAATTACAAAGAAGCTTAAAGGAAAAGTAACGTTATTTTACAATCTGAGCCTTCTTTCAGTAATAAAACAAGTCGTTTGACTCACCCATATCACGTTCGTGTCATTTGGAGCTGTTTGAAGAAAGTTACGTTGTCGCGTTTCTGTTAGCATTTGTTAGCATTTGTATTCGGGGCATTACTTTGCGGTCTCCAAATAACACAAACTTTAGCACTTTTCAAATCATAGAAGCCCGATGTCTTAATGAAAAATTTCGTTTGAAGCAAAAGTGGCCTGTAATCCGAGGTTTATCCATAGTTTTCAGCTTTGCGTTTCCTATTTGGGTCCCCGCAGCAGTCCGCGCATGCGCACTGGCGTCCTCATCTACTCGAAACTATGGCTAAATCTCGGATTACAGGCCACTTTTGCTTCAAACGAAATTTTTCATTAAGACATCGGGCTTCTATGATTTGAAAAGTGCTAAAGTTTGTGTTATTTGGAGACCGCAAAGTAATGGCCCGAGCAAATGATACAGCACCATGTTAACAGATAGGGGATCATTACTAGAACAGAACGGCTCAACATAAGTTCTGCGATACTGCTCCAATTGACAGAAAAATGCTATGGGTGAGTAAAACTACTTGTTTTATTACCGAAAGAAGGCTCAGATTGTAAAATAACGTTACTTTGCCTTTAATGTAATATAGGTTCATTTGTAAATATGTCAGATTTGTCATGTGCCATTTGATTTGGAGCTTTTATTAGAACAAATACAAAGCCTATTAAAAATTCCAGTTGGATTAAAAATATAGGGGGGTCGACGACCTGCTTGTCTCTATGGAGATAGATACATTTAATGCCATAATATGGAACATTGTTGGCAAAATAACATCTTCATTTGACAAAGCAGATGGCTGATCCTCTTAGTGTTGTCACAATACTAACATTTCAAACTCGATTTCGATTCTAAGGAATAGACTCAATGCCAAGTACCAATTCTGATAAATAAGATGATAAAAAAATGTGATTTTCAACATTAAATAATTGTTCTTTCTTTTGTATTAACTTGTAGTCTTATATCTGTGTAATCCCTCAGTGGTCCAGGTAGGTTCCATAGTTGTCCATGGGCGTATCCTAGTTTAAGTGCTCTTATATTTGTTCTGATACAGCTCAAGATTAATCTATAGATATTCAGGAAATTTTCATTTCTGTCCTGTGAATGTGACTTTCGATACTCACTCAGTACTGTACTAGTTTTAGTTGATTAGTATCTGATTTTCAATACTTTTGCCAACTCTAGATCCACCACCAGACAAGTTAAATAGTGTACCCTATATACTTATTGACTTAAATAGCAATATAAAGGGTACTTGTATTGTATTTGTATTGTATTTGATGTTACAGGTTCTCTATTAGTTAAAACATGACCATTTCACCCAAATTGTATTTTTTCCCCCCAGTAAATCCTGACATCCGTTTAATTTGAAATACCCATGCGATGAATTTGATTAAATTTGCATTTGTTTTTCTACCATAGCCCAGTCCCTCACTCTCAGCCTTTATAATAATCAACACTGAAACAACAGACGTGTCCTCTTGTTATTTCTGTGGCGAGATGCTTGGAGTTGAAAACCACTGGAATTTCTTTGGAATTTTGGTCAGTGTGCAAACAAATTACACTGAACAGTGACTTCTTCTTCACAGTTCTGTCCATCCCTGCAGGAGGAATTCTGTAACACCAGTGTGCGCTCATTAATTATAAGCTCACAAGGTAAACCAAATCAAATCAATGCAGTGAGCAAACAGCTGCACAATGGAAGGCTATCAGGAAACGGAAAACAATACAATTCCTGTCATTTCAAGAAGAGTGGCTCATCGATGTACTTGTGTTACTAAGGCGAGTTGGGACATGATAAGAGGCTGGGGTCTTGGGAGGGTGGTATGCCAGGAGACAATAAGCTAACACTGTTATTGCACTAGTTATGTATAGAATGATTCTATGTGTACAAATGTTCTACCTTGCACCTATATATAAAAGCATGTGATTTGTGATCTCAACATTCCATATGGATATTTTCAGTGCAGCCTGGTGAATATTTTCAGGCCAGAACACGAACCATCTAATTTTGTTCTGTCACATTTGATGCGATTTACATAGATGCTGTTTTTTTTATGCTTAGATTTAGTTACAGATAGCACATGGAATGGTTGTGAAATATGTCTGGGTACTTTTTTTTTACAGAATGTAAAAACATTCAGACATTCCAACACCAGTAAAGTAAAATTATGACTTTAAATGTTACTTTTTCCATCTTAATATTTGATCCCACCTTAACTCAAAGTTTTAAGTAGATTAAAGGTGGACAATGAAAAATTTCTTCTAAGGGGTACCACCACCAGCTTGGCTACATGAAGATGTCATTTTCTCACATGTGGCATTTAACATATCTTTTCATTGCCAGAAATAAAGAAAAAAAACTTCCTCTTGTGAGTGGGCTTCTCCTCTCCACAGATCTGATCTGCCTTTTGGCCAGGTGGCGTCACTTGCTTCTCACCATGGAGAAATGTTTAAAGGAAAAGTAACGTTTTTTTACAATCTGAGCCTTCTTTCGGCATTAAAACAAGTAGTTTTACTCACCCATAGCAGTTTGGTGTCAATTGGAGCAGTATCGCAGAACTTATGTTGAGCCGTTCTGTTCTACTAATGATCCCGTATCCGTTAGCGTGAGTGCTCGGGGCACTGATTTGCGGTCTCCAAATAACACAAACTTTAGCACTTTTCAAATCACAGAAGATCGCTGTGTCAGGGTAGACTTTTAGTAGATTCCAAAACGGCCTGAAACCCGATATCGCAACAGAAAAGTAAAGTTCAGAGCGGTGTTAGCTTCTTTCGGACTAGCGGTGTTTACAAAACAGCTGAGTTCACGCATGCGCACTGTCCTCTCTGATGACGTCATCAAATGAAACTATAGCTGGATATCGGGTTTCAGGCCGTTTTGGAATCCACTAAAAGTCTACCCTGACACAGCGATCTTCTGTGATTTGAAAAGTGATAAAGTTTGTGTTATTTGGACACCGCAAAGTAATGCCCCGAGCACTCACGCTAACGGATACGGGATCATTAGTAGAACAGAACGGCTCAACATAAGTTCTGCGATACTGCTCCAAGTGACACCAAAGTGCTATGGGTGAGTAAAACTACTTGTTTTATTGCCGAAAGAAGGCTCAGATTGTAAAAAAAAAAACGTTACTTTTCCTTTAATGCCATACTGTGAAACATACCAGGAAAAGTAGAGCAACTTCATGAGCCAAGCAGGTGACGGACGCTCAACCAGAAAATTACGTAGCAATTGCAACCCAAAAAAACATGTATGTGCATGTATTTTCTGTATTCTTTTTTCCTCAGTTTTAGTTTTGGATATATGAACCTATCAATCTCACCAACAAAAAAATATTTAAAGCCTGGTAGTATTTAAAATATATACTGTATTACTATTTACATTGGTTCAAGTGAATCATTGGAAAATCAAATGTTTTTCATTGACCGTACTACGCCAATGTGGTGATTCCCCTTTAAGAGAGAGAGGCTGGCTCCAGTGGAAATATGTGTATAAACTCAGAGGTGGAAAGACAGACAGAGACCCACCCGAATGGACTGAAGCCCATGCACACGATGAGTCATACACAAAACCTCCAACTTCCCCAAATTATCCACTCTTCCTCCCACTGGCAAACATGGTTTAACGTTTAACCCAAATCAATGTATTAAAAAAGCAGAAGCCTGTCCAGTATTTGAAGTAGGAGCTCCGTGTATCCAATATCACTAACTTTCTAGATGTAGGTTAGTTCAAATAAAAGTGAAACTAAAGTTATCCTGGTAAGCTTGAGTTGACAGAAGTGCTAAGGCGGGACAGATTTAACATGATCAGTGTCAGAATTTTCCAAAAGATAACTTAAGTTTTACAACACATCCCCATGTCACAAAATAGGCTATGACTTTGAATTTGTGGTAAGATGAAAAGGGGTTACATAACATTAAGTGGGCGTTGTCTGAGAGTTGAGGGGATAAAACCCATCATGAGTCATAGCTTATTAGCATAAATAACGGCTTTTAGTGTAGTTCTTTGCAAAGACAGTGTAAAAGGTAGTCTACTCACCATTTTAAGTCAGTCTTGGTGTCAGAAGAATGACAGGGAACAAGAAGTGAGTCTGCTGAACAAAAACGAAATAAAAGTTTGTTTTAGTTGTAGCCTGCTCACATACGCCTATAGGCTATACACACAAACTACTTTTTCTAGGTTAACACGTCTTTTCCGCATTAGATGAAGCTAAAACAAACGTAGACCCTGGCTGCCCCGCACTCACCTGGCCGATGCGCTGAAGTTCCCTGGAGTAGTGGAAACTTACCGTGAGCAGTGGAGCACCGTGTGGAGCTGAGGTAGAAGCGGAGTGCGGACTGGAGCGGAGAGGGACGGACGCGCGGAGCCTCACGGGATAAAAAGCAGCTGCGCGTGCGTGTGTCAGCCGGGATGTGAGCGCGCGCGAGCCACACCCCGGAGCATGATGGTCTCCTAGTTTGAAGAACTCTGGGAAATGTTGTCTCATTGAGCCGTGTCAGCGTGTGAACACGTCGAATTGTCTCTCTCTATGCGTGAGACTTGAGAGCCCTGCTGTAAATGTTTGTCTAAAGAGCAAACTTAAACTACAAAGCAACTAATGAGAGTTATATAAATGAATAATAATAATAATAATAATACATTTTATTTATAAAGCGCTTTTCAAGACACTCAAAGACGCTGTACAAGAGGTAAAATCAGTAATAAAACAAGTAACAAAACAATAAACAATCAGAAAAACATTAAACATTAAGAAACATTAAAAGCAGTTTTAAAAAGGTGAGTCTTGAGCAATTTTTTGAAGGTGGGGAGGTCAGAGCAGTCACGGAGAGGTTGTGGGAGTGAGTTCCAGAGGGTGGGGGCAGCAATGGAGAAGGCTCTGTCACCCCAGGTTCGGAGCTTGGTCCTGTAAATGTAAATGAAGTTATTACCTGATGGTTCTCAGTTTGTTTTATCATCACCGTTTCCTCGTGTTCAGTCGCTGTCCTTATCACTGACAGGGCAGTGTGCGCTTAGCAGATGAAACTACACTCTACAGTCTGCCCAACAACAGAACAATCTATTTTCTGATTGGCTGATTTTTTTCCGGGGAGCGGGATGGGGAGGAGGGAGGGGGAGTTTTTTTTTTCGCTGAAAACGCGCGGTGCCTGCATAAACTGAGTCACACAGACCGATTTTCTGGGCACCAAAAAAATAAAAAAAATCAGTGTGAGAAATGCCATGTGTGGCGTGTGAGCGTGTGAACACGTCGAATTGCGTGTGTCACACTCTCAATGCGTGAGACTTGAGAGCCCTGCGGCATTATTTACCAGACATGGGGACTTGAGACTTAGTGACTTGGACTCGAGTCGACTCGAGTCGCTGTTTTTATGACTTGTGACTTGACTCGACAAAAAATGAAATACTTGAGACTTGACTCGGACTTGGAAGTCTAGGACTCGGGACTTGACTTGACTTGAGACACGATGACTTGAATGACTTGCGTGGTCACATAATGTTTTCGTGCTCATTCAACGGCACTGCCATGTCCTGGGACGCAACGCGTGCACCACGTGCACCACCACCGGCACGAGGCCGCGCGTACACCGGGGCTGCGAGCACGAAAACGATCCGCGACGCCCGGACCACATACTCTCAGCCCCAGCCACAAACCAGCCGCACGAAATCAGCAAAGAGTGGCCCGTGGTGGTTTAATCCCGGTTTAGTCCAGGTCTAGACCTGGTCCAGTCCTGGTTTCGTCCCCTCAGATGTGAGAGTTGCGCTGTGTTTGCGCTTGTGCTGGAGGGCTATGTGGCGTTAATGTACTGTCTCTTGGCGTTGCTCAGATCAGTTGTTGGCTTGGTTTTGTGGAATGCAGGAGATCACTTGACCGAGGGTCTATGTTCAATAATAATAAACAAAACTCTCATCACTTTTTACTCTTACTCAGTCTCTTACAAAGGTGTAGTCTAAATACACGAGCTCTCGAGGAGCGCGCCTGTGTGTGTGTGTGTGTGTGTGTGTGTGTGTGTGTGTGTGTGTGTGTGTGTGTGGGTGTGTGTGTGGGTGTGGGTGTGTGTGTGTGGGGGGGGGGACAGAGTGAGTTAGGGAGTGTAACAAAGTTTAATGCAAGTTTGTTTTAGCTGTTACTGGTTTCAACTCAATGCTGAAACAATGTTGAAAACATGTGAAACAGTTTGTTTTTTGATGTACAGATCACTTTTACCAATAACCACTTTAACCAATAATTACATTATCACTGTTTTGTTTGAGTCTACGATGTATTTTACTGAACATGAGTATTTACAATACAAATATTTGATAACAGGTTGGGCACATTAGCCAGTGATGATTACTTACACTTTCTTATATATTGCCTTTCACTTTATTAAGATCAGATTCTGCAGCTAAAATTACAACAATACGCCAAAGGTGACTTGACTTGGACTTGACTTGACCTATTACAGGACTTGACTTGACTTGACATAGCCTGTGACTTGACTTGACTTGACTTGCCCAAGAAAAAAATACTTGAGACTTACTTGTGACTTGAAGGTGAAGACTTGAGACTTACTTGAGACTTGCACATGTGTGACTTGGTCCCATGTCTGTTATTTACAAACTTTAGCCTTGATCTATAGATATAGTTAGGCTAACTCTTATGATTTAGTTAATGAACATTCCCTTTGAATTTAACATGTAACAAATTTACCAAAATCACAACAGGATCACAAATGATCGTTTAGGTGTAATATACACAGTGTTGTATAGTAACGAAGTAATAATACTTCACTACTGTACTTAAGTACATTTTGGAAGACTTTGTACTTTACTTGAGTTTTTAAAAAAAATGATCACTTTTACTTTTACTTCACTACATTTCCAAATTTAATTACATACTTTTACTCCGATACATTTTCAATGTGCCATTTAGTTACTCGTTACAAAAAAACCCTCTACTGACTGCAAGAAAGTCAGGACGTGCCTGGGCTTATTCGCTACTTGCGCATGACAATCAGCCTACACCTGTTGGTTCTACTCACCCATGGTAGTTTTGTGTCATTTGAAGCACTGCTGAAGATACTGGGTTTGGTGATATCCATGAAACGCCTTCCTATGGGCAATTAAATGCAGGCACAAAGTACGTTATTTGTAATTTATTAATTACGGTATGGAGGCACTAATGTGTAGTGAATGTTCTTGTTTGAAAACATCCAGGTTATGTGGGGAATACAATTTTTGCCAGTCCGAATGAATGAATGGATGGATGGCAGCACCTGCCTTCACCAGACTTGAAAAAATTGTATTCCCCACACAACCCAGATGTTTTAAAACAAGAACATTTACTACACGTCATTAGTGCTACCGTACCATAATTATTAAATTACAAATAACGTATTTTGTGCCTGCATTTACTTGCTCATAGGACAGCGTTTCATGGATATCACCAAACCTAATATCTTCGACAGTGCTCCATATGACACAAAACTACCATGGGTGAGCCCAACATGGTGTTTTACAGTAGAATTAAGGGTCCAATTGGAAAAACCCTCTTCCTCCAAAAACACTCCTTCAATGGTGTTGTGTACCTTATTTTTTTCTTTTTTTTTCACAAAAAAAACAACAAAGGTTTGGGGGGGAAGGGAGTGGGCGAACATTAAAAAATATTAAATTCAGACTGCCTTTGCTTGATACTTTTACTTGTACTTTTAATTACTTTACTTGAGTATATTTATTTTTACATTACTTGTCATACTTAAGTACAAGAAGTTCCAGATACTTTAAGACTTTTACTCAAGTAACATTTCAGTCAGTGACTTCGACTTTTACCAAAGTCATTTTTGGGAGGGGTACCTATACTTTTACTTGAGTTTGATTTTCCAGTACTTTATACAACACTGAATATACAAATGTTTATTTTTGTTCAATAGAATTTTAAATACAGTAGAAACCTCATTGTGCTCAGTATCACGGCTACATGCCCACAAAAATCTGATTATTATAAGATTTGTGGAGTTTGATTATGAAAATGACATCCTATAGCTAGTGCAGTTCTATTCATGGTTCCTCAGATGGCTCACATCGGATTTAGCTGATGTTACAGGTTATTTTAATAATCATACAATTCCTGAAATAATCATACAATTTCAGATTCAGATTTTGAGTGTGCATGTAACTCCACCACTAACTCAATTTTTCTAGAGGGAAAATCAGTATACTATGTATAATTTGCATTACATTTATATTTCCCACATGAGTGTATTATCTGTTCTTTGTCATTGGTGTGCAATTAATTCTCTATTTTCATAGTCAAAGACATGTTAATGCGCTATTCAGTTCAGTTCAGATTTATTAAACACTGGCAACATTTTAAGAACAAGAAAACTACACAACTATACAACTTTACAGTTCAGCATTAAACACACAGTTTTATATACAGTCAGCCTATTGCTTTTTAAAGACCAACATTGCATCACAATTATTGCATTGTACAGTATTTTTATTTTTCAAACAAACTAAAATGAAAAACAGATTAGGATAAACAATATTTACAATTCAGCAGTACATTTCAGAAGTAACAAAGGTCATAAATTCCTCCATAACAGTCCATTCCAGTATTAACTACTCCTCCATATTTGAAGTCACTTTAGTCCACCTCAATGGTGGGCCCCTGAGAGCTCTGCTGAGCTCCGCTAAGCATCTTCTCTGCAGCTGCCTGTGGGGGGCGCTCCCTGGTACAGTTTACTGATGATGGGGTTGCACACTTTCTCCAGCTCTTTCTGCTTGTGCTGGTACTCCTCTACCTCAGCCAGCTGGTTGTTGTCCAGCCAGCTCATGGTCTCCTCACACTTGTCCAGCAGCTTCTTGCGGTTCACTGTTCACAGTGAACACATAGGCCTCCAGAGCGTTCTTGGCACTGACCCTGTTCCTCTGGACTTCGTCCTCAGCTTTGAACTTCTCTGCGTCCTGTACCATCTTCTCGATCTCCTCTTTGCTCAGTCGGCCTTTGTCATTGGTGATGGTGATCTTGTCGTCTTTGCTGGTGTTCTTGTCCACAGCTGACACGTTCAGGATGCCGCTGGCGTCGAAAGTAACCTCGATCTGAGGGACACCTCGGGGGGCAGGGGGGGAATCCCCGTTAGCATAAAGCGGCCCAGCAGGTTGTTGTCTTTGGTCATAGCCCGCTCCCCTTCATACACCTGGATCAGGACCCCGGGTTGGTTGTCGGAGTAGGTGCTGAAGGTCTGGGTCTGCTTGGTGGGGATGGTGGTGTTGCGTTTGATCAGGGCCGTCATGACCCCTCCAGCTGTCGCTATGCCCAGGGACAGAGGGGCTACGTTCAGCAGCAGCAGATCCTGGACCTTCCCTGAGGTATCCCCGGAGAAGATAGCAGCCTGGACGGCAGCCCCATAGGCCGCCGCCTCATCTGGGTTGATGCTTCATGTCAGCCTGCACTGTGGAGGTGTCAAGCCTCTTGGCGTCAAACACTGTTGTTGGGGTTCAGAGCCACCTGGTTCTTGGCAGCATCTCTGATGAGGCGCTCACTGTCAGTTAAGGCCACATAGCTGGGGGTGGTTCATTGCCCTGGTCATTGGCGATGATTTCCACTTTTCCGTGTTGGAAGACCCCCACACAGGAGTATGTGGTGCCCAGGTCAATGCCCACTGCTACTCCATTTGCAGATATGCTGATTATTTTACTAGAAAACTGCAAACAAAACAAAACAATTATATTAGGCCTAGGGATGTCAACAATTAATCGATTAACGATTAATTGTCGATTAAGACGTTGGTCGAACAAAATGCATTAATTGTAATTAATCGCTAATCGCGGACACGCGCACCCGCATGGTCACGAAACAAGGCAACCGCGCACCGCGGTGTGCCAAGCTCGACTCACAGCCGGCTGCAGGCGCCAACGGCACTACTCAGCAGCCCCGGGTGTACGCGCGAGGCGAGATCGAACCGGGGCGCCCGGAATGCGTGCCGCGCATAGACCTGAACTAAACCAGGATTAAACTCGGTTTGTGGCTCGGGCCCCGAGCCACAAACCAGCCGCACGAAAACAGCAGCGGCACGTGGTGGTTTAATCCTGGTGTAGTCCAGGTCTAGACCTGGTCGAGTCCTGGTTTAGTCCAGGTCCAGTCCAGGTTTAGACCTGGTCTAGACCTGGTTTAGTTCTGGTTTAGTTCTGGTTTAGTCCACGTTTAGTCCTGGTCTAGTCTCTTAGCTAATCAGGACAGAACACAATGTTACACTATAAAAAAATGTTACACTATAAAAAAAATTGGAAAAAAAAAATTAAAAAAAATCTGCGAACCGCGATAGAGCGAGGGATTACTGTATTTTGTTATTCAGCATCAATACATTTGTCTGCTTTTTACTAAGGAATAATTAATTGAGGAATATACAATATAATAATACTATGATATATTTATGACATAAATATATCATAGTATTATTATATTCTTATATATTATAGCTTATTATTATTATAGCTTATATTCTTAAAGATCCTATTGAAACACTAAAATTCAGGTGAAAAACGCCGCTTATCAGTTAAACGTTAATCGTCAATCAACTATCAATTAATGAATTAATCGATAATTTGCATCCCTAATTAAGCCTAGTTATTTTGATTTGCTATTTAAACCTAGCCTGCTAATTTGCAAGGCCTATGTAAGTCATTTACATTTACTACTGGAATTTTACTACTGTTGTACTGTTGTTTACTCCTGTTATTGCACATTACTACTGTTGCACATTTACTTTATCTTAACTTCAATGCACATTCTATTGCACGTTACCATTTCACTGCTGTATCTTCCATTGCACATTTTGATGCACACTGCACATTTTTGGACATTTTTGTATTTATTTATTATGTTGCACTGCTTTAAGATTTTAGATCTTAGACTTTAGTTTAGATTTAGATCTCTGTCTTAGATAGTTTTTGTTGTGTTTTGTCTTTATATTGTATTTTGTACACTGCCTTTTTGCACTACCTGGCCAGAGAAACGAAATTTTGATTCACTGTATGTTGAACACATATGGCAGAACTGACAATAAAGCTGACTTTGATCTTTTTGATCATTGATCTTTGATCTTTGAAGATGCGTGAAGAGTCCCTCAGTCGTCCAGGTAGAATCCATGATAAAAGAAGAAATTCAATTTGTCAACTGGACAAAGTTTGTTTGGTCAAAAACGTTTCGCCGCTCATCCGAGAGGCTTCGTCAGTTCTGGATAGAGTGCTGGTAAGACACTTGCTTATATCTCGCTGCAGGGAGGAGCTAACTAGCTAACTACTTTCCGAAACTATCTCGCCTATTGGTTTCTGTCTTTTGTTTCTCTGGCGTCTAGATTAGCATGCCTATTCATCCCTACACAACTGTTTTTCACACCTCTGGCCCTGACCTGGCTAACCCTATTGTTTTTTTTGTTTAATCTAGGTTTAAGAATGGAATTATAGATGGCAGACAAATAATGTCTGACTCCACCATTTCTGTTTAGAGAAGGATTCTCTTTTTTGACAAAAATAGCCTCTTTAACTCCCCTCTCAAACCAATTCTTTTCCCTGGCCAAGATCTGAACCTCACTGTCCTCAAATGAATGGCCCGTGGCTTCTAGGTGAAGATGTACGGCAGATGACGGTCCACTCTGGCACGCCCGTCTGTGTTGGTACATCCTCTTGTGAAGTGACTGTTTTGTTTCTCCAATGTAGCGCTCACTGCAGTCTTCACTACACTGAATGGAGTAGAACACATTGCTTTGATTGTGGCTCGGTGTTTTGTCCTTTGGCTGGACGAGTTTTTGTCTTAAAGTGTTTGTGGGTTTGAAATAAACTGGGATTTCATATTGTCTGAAAATCCTCTGTAGTTTTTCCCGACACGCCGGACAGGTAAGGAATTGCTACCCCTTTCCTCCTGGGTTCGGTTTCTCTGTTATCTTGTTTCTTGCCCTTGTCTCTCTTGGTTTTGTTGACAGCCCACTTAGGATATCCACAAACAGAGAGGGCTTCCTGCACATGTTGTTCTTCTTTCTCCTTACCCTCTGTGCTTGTGGGAACCACTTGGGCCCTGTGTTGTAATGTCCGAATAACACCCAGTTTGTGCTGCAGTGGGTGGTGTGAATCAAAAAGCAGGTATTGGTCTGTGTGTGTGGGCTTCCTGAAGACTTCTACTTGGAGTCGCCGGTCTCCTCCTATCGTTACTGCACAATCTAAGAACGCCAAGGTGTTATCCTTGGCATCTTCACGGGTGAATTTGATATGAGGATCTACAGAATTGATATGTGCAGTAAAAGGTTCCAAATCTTGAATTTTGATTTTTGAAAAATTATCATCCACATAACGATACCAGTGTGTGGGCGGAGAGCCTGGATATGAAGCTAAGGCACTCTGTTCAAATTGTTCCATGTATAAATTAGCCATGATAGGGGAGACCGGTGAGCCCATCGCACAGCCATGGATTTGCCTGTAGAAGTTCCCTCTGAACTGGAAATAGGTGGTATTTAGACAAATTTCTGTCACCACACACACACCCGCTCACTCAGGTCCTCCTCCTCCATCCACCTCACAGTCCCTCCCGCTCGTCTCAGCACCATGGGGAGCAGGGCCTTCAGCCGCTCTGCTCCTCATCTATGGAACTCACTCCCCCCAGACCTCCGGAACGTTCAATCACTACCAATTTTTAAATCCAGACTCAAGACCCATCTTTTCAAAATAGCTTACCCCACTTAATCATTTTCCCCTGCTGACTGTTTCATTTTACTTGTATTGCTTTGTCCATTCTCTTAGTTTTATTTTGTATATACTGCCTGTTTTAACTGTTTTTAATTGATTGTCTTTGTGCGGTGTCCTTGGAAATAAAGGCGCCTTGAAATAAAATGTATTATTATTATTATTTCCAGCAGTTGGCAGATTTGGTCAGGAGAAAGTTTGGTTCTCTCTTCTAGCTTGGAATCCTGTAGTAAACTCCTTCTCGCTGCTTCAATCGCTACTGCTGTGGGGATACAAGTGAAAAGCGAGGTTACATCAAAGGAAACCATTGTCTCATCCTGACCAAACTGGAGAAACTTAACTTTGTTTACAAATTCGGCTGTGTTCTCAATGTGGTGCTCCGTGTTACCCACCAATGGAGCCAAGATGGTTTTTAGGTGTTTGGCCACATTATATGTAATGGAGTCAACACTACACACAATGGGTCTGAGTGCTACTCCTTGTTTGTGAATCTTAGGGAGGCCATAGATGCACGGGATCGCATCACCAGGGTACAGTCTGTAATACAGTTGTAGATCAATGACTTCTTCTTTCCTCAACTTCTGCAAGCAATCAATGATCTTCTTTTTGTACCCATTGGTGGGGTCCCGTTTCAGTACTTCGTATGTTGTCGTGTCACTGAGTAGGCTGTTCACCTTCGCCTCATAATCAGCTGAGTCCAAGATCACTGTGTATCTCTCTTTGTCCGCAGGCAGGATGTTGATGCTCTGGTCCCTCTCTAGAGCAATGATGGCCTTCCTTTCCTCTGGTGTTATGATTGAGGGTGGAAGTTTAGCATTGCTCAGTGCAGCTGTTGATTTCAGTCTAAGGTCTCCAGCTTCTGTCTCTGTGAGCTTGTTGTTTCTAATGGCGGTTTCCGCTGCCGTGATGTAGTCCACCGTGGGGATGTGGTTAGGAATCACAGAGAAATTCAGTCCTTTGCGCAGAACTTCTTTCTCTGTCTGAGTGAGTACCCGGTTGGAAAGATTTTTCACCCAGCGTTCTTTGTGCACTGATTGGCTAGGTCTGTCCTCTTTCCTTTTGTCACTCCGATCCTTGAGGTTATTTTTTATGTTGATTTTGGAGTTGTGCAAACTTCCTAATGTGTCGCTCTTTGGTTTTGTTGTGTTGCCTCAACTGACCCGTAGCTATGAAGTCGTTAATCCTGTGAAACATTTCTTTTGGCACTAGACCTGTTATTTTGTTTAGTAAGCTGTCTATTTCAAATTTTAAGTTATCAATTTCATAATTGAGACGGCTAATTCTAAGGCTGAGTATACCTCTCAGGTAACGCTGGGTTAACCTGGCTGCCCTTTGTCCTGGTTCTGGTGATTTCTTCTGTAGAACCTTGGGAATAAGTTGCTCCTGTCGACATCTAAGGTTAAAGCGTAAATGATTTCTCTTCTCAGCTAAAATTCTTGTGTCCTTTTCCAGCTTTCTTACCAGTCCAATGATGTTAGGCTCGTAGTTGTTCTTAAGATGCATGAAGAGTCCCTCAGTCGTCCAGGTAGAATCCATGATAAAAGAAGAAATTCAATTTGTCAACTGGACAAAGTTTGTTTGGTCGAAAACGTTTCGCCGCTCATCCGAGAGGCTTCGTCAGTTCTGGTTAGAGTGCTGGTAAGACACTTGCTTATATCTCGCTGCAGGGAGGAGCTAACTAGCTAACTACTTTCCGAAACTATCTCGCCTATTGGTTTCTGTCTTTTGTTTCTCTGGCGTCTAGATTAGCATGCCTATTCATCCCTACACGACTGTTTTTCACACCTCTGGCCCTGACTTGGCTAGCCCTATTGTTTCTTTTGTTTGTTTGATCTAGGTTTAAGAATGGAATTATAGATGGGAGACAAATAATGTCTGACTCCACCATTTCTGTTTAGAGAAGGATTCTCTTTTTTGACAAAAATAGCCTCTTTAACTCCCCTCTCAAACCAATTCTTTTCCCTGGCTAAGATCTGGCCAACCTCACTGTCCTCAAATGAATGGCCCGTGGCTTCTAGGTGAAGATGTACAGCAGTTGACGGTCCACTCTGGCACGCCCGTCTGTGTTGGTACATCCTCTTGTGAAGTGGCTGTTTGGTTTCCCCAATGTAGCGCTCACTGCAGTCTTCACTACACTGAATGGAGTAGACCACATTGCTTTGTTTGTGGCTCAGTGTTTTGTCCTTTGGGTGGACGAGTTTTTGTCTTAAAGTGTTTGTGGGTTTGAAATAAACTGGGATTTCATATTGTCTGAAAATCCTCTGTAGTTTTTCCGACACGCCGGACAGGTAAGGAATCGCTACCCCTTTCCTCCTGGGTTCGGTTTCTCTGTTATCTTGTTTCTTGTTCTTGTCTCTCTTGGTTTTGTTGACAGCCCATTTAGGATATCCACAAACAGAGAGGGCTTCCTGCACATGTTGTTCTTCTTTCTCCTTACCCTCTGTGCTTGTGGGAACCACTTGGGCCCTGTGTTGTAATGTCCGAATAACACCCAGTTTGTGCTGCAGTGGGTGGTGTGAATCAAAAAGCAGGTATTGGTCTGTGTGTGTGGGCTTCCTGAAGACTTCTACTTGGAGTCGCCGGTCTCCTCCTATCGTTACTGCACAATCTAAGAACGCCAAGGTGTTATCCTTGGCATCTTCACGGGTGAATTTGATATTAGGATCTACAGAATTGATATGTGCAGTAAAAGGTTCAGGAAGCCCACACACATGTAGCCCGCATTTTGAAGTCTAAAATGCATTTCCTTTCAAGCTGCATTAAAAGCTTGAATGGAGGGCTGTTCATACCTTAGATAAATCACAGAGTCTCTGGACGAGGTTTATATCTTGAGTATTCAGCGCCTTTGCAGCTTTGCGCCTCAACTCTAGATCTCATCTTATTTATTTATATACTCAACAAAAATATAAACGCAACACTTTTGTTTTTGCTCCCATTTTTCATGAGATGGACCCAAAGATCCAAAATTCACTCCAGATACACAACACTACCATTTCTCTCAAACATTGTTCACAAATCTGTCCAAATGTGTGACAGCGAGCACCTCTGCCCCGCCGAGACAATCCACCCCACCTCACAGGTGCTCCACCTCACAGGTGCTCCACATCAAGATGCCGATCCGACATCATGACCAGTGCACAGGTGCGCCCCAGACTGCCCACAATAAAAGGCCACCCCGAAATGTGCTTTTTTTTTTTTTCTTTATTGGCGGTCTGGGGACTCAGAACCAGTCAGTATCTGGTGTGACCACCATTTGCCCCATGCAGTGCAACGCATCTTCTTCGCATAGTTTATCAGATTGTCAATTGTGGCCTGTGGAATGTTGGTCCACTCCTCTTCAATGGCTGTGCGAAGTTGCTGGATATTAGTAGGAGCTGCTACACGCTGTCGTATACGCCGGTCAAGCACATCCCAAACATGCTCAATGGGTGACATGTCCGGTGAGTATGCTGGCCATGCAAGAACTGGGACATTCTCAGCTTCCAAGAATTGTGTACAGATCCTTGCAACATGGGGCCGTGCATTATCTTGCTGAAACATGAGGTGATGTTCATGGATGTATGGCACAACAATGGGCCTCAGGATCTCATCACGGTATCTCTGTGCATTCAAAATGCCATCAATAAAATGCACCTGTGTTCTTCGTCCATAACAGCTTTTGAAGTGGACCAACATTCCACAGGCCACAATTGACAATCTGATAAACTCTATGCGAAGAAGATGTGTTGCACTGCATGAGGCAAATGGTGGTCACACCAGATACTGACTGGTTCTGAGTCCCCAGACCGCCAATAAAGCAAAAAAAAATTTAAAAAAATGCACATTTCGGGGTGGCCTTTTATTGTGGGCAGTCTGGGGCGCACCTGTGCACTGGTCATGATGTCGGATCGGCATCTTGATGTGGCGCACCTGTGAGGTGGGGTGGATTGTCTCGGCGGGGCAGAGGTGCTCGCTGTCACACATTTGGACAGATTTGTGAACAATGTTTGAGAGAAATGGTAGTGTTGTGTATCTGGAGTGAATTTTGGATCTTTGGGTCCATCTCAGGAAAAATTGGAGCAAAAACAAAAGTGTTGCGTTTATATTTTTGTTGAGTGTATTTTCCCCCTCGGAGTTCTGGCTGTTTCTGGAAACATCCCGCCTCCTCTACGATTCTGTCCAATCACAGCACAGCGCGAGAGGACAGCGTAACAACGTAGGCACGCCCATGTCCTTGGCTCACGCTGACGCAAACCTGGCAGCTGAGTTTTCGACTATCCAGATTCAGCGAGAAACCAGCGGCTGTCCGCTCCAAGAAGAGGATTGGCGGTGAAACTAACTCACTTCACTCTCCATTGAACAAGCAATTAAGAAAAACGAATCTGAAAAATAAAAACAGTAGGTTATCAGTCGGTTGGCCTATCTTAATCCATTCTATAATACTTTAATTTGAACTTTTGTTTTGTGCCCATCATTTTGTATATTCAACAAAAATGGTTTGTTGCTACCATTGTTGCTATTGCTGCTATTAGGTTATCTTTGTCTGTCAGCTGTCAGTCATTAATTAGCTGTTTAATAATGGATTCAAATTGGACTAAATAATGCGTAACAAATAATTGTATCATTATAAAAAATAAGTGGACGCTGATATTGCTGGAATCCTATAGGGTATGGATCAAAAGTAAAAGTAAATTAATCTATCTGGAACGTGAGTACCACATGGCTGTTTTTTAAAAACCTAGCCAGCCATGAATGAGCCTGTGAATAATGTATGTGTTTTAACAGGGAGAGGTATTGGCCTATACTTAAGAATATAACAAGAATCGGTAGACCTGAAGTGATGCCTTGGGTAATGTCGCCACCTATCGAACTCATGATAGTGATTAAAACTACCTTTTTTGAGTGTTGAAGATTTCAACCGTCTATGATTATCAGTATACTGATGGCCACCCAAACTGCAATAGATTGTTGCAGATTACACAACTTTTTCCATTCCTGTGCTAATTCACAGAAATCATCAATTGTGCTGCAGAAGTTATTTTGTGTCTTTCATTTTTTTTTTATTTAAATAACATATCTACAAAAATAACTAACTGAAAGAATATATTAATTATTATGAGAAAAGTCAGAATTGGCTAATTATCCTGCATGCAGAGAATCTATGGATATGGTGTTTGCTTTCTCACCAATTCCTCAACAGGTAAGAACATGAAGGAAAACAACCTGAACAAACCGGTAGGCCTATTCCAATATCATGACAATACTAGGCTGATGCAAACAATATACTTTTAAAGAACACAGGAATTGCTTTTAATTTAAATTGAGCTTTAGAGCAATGGCATTTTGCACTGAACTTGTATGAATGTAGCTCAAAATTCTTGGTGTGCAAACTATTGGTATGTCCTAATATTCCCTATGTTTTTAGACACATTTTATACACATACACATTTTATTTGGGGATTTGGGGATGTCTCTTTATGCACTGGGCCCTGATTCTACCCAGCAGTGTAGTTTGGCTTACAAAATCCAGTGAAGAGGAATATAATGACCTCACTAGGCTTTAACCACAAAAAGTATGGACAAATGGACATTGTGGTAGACACCCATCACAAACAGCAAGCATCCCAATTACTGAAATGCAGGCTACTGTTTGGTAGCAGGCTAAGCATAGCCTATTTCATAAAATGACAAAGTTGTTGGCCTATTTTGAAAGGACGTCTTATTAGGCTATTGCCTGACAAATCCAGAATGATATCTCTGTATTTTGTATCCAGATGAATATGACAACTTCGTATATTAAGAAGTGTGTAATATGGATCCTGGGCAAAATAGGTATGGCTATATCCATTAAATAGGTCTAGACATACAGGCTTGTGTTATATAGCCATAGACTGTATATATAGTCTATTGATATAGCTTTATTATTAGCCTACATTTCATTTTAGGCAATTTGGCCTAGTTGCCAAAGAAAACTGTCGGAAAAAGATAGCGCTGTAACAACACCCTGGCCAGAAAACATTGTGGTGAAACTGGTGTTAGCTACAATACTAATATAGCCTTTATTCTGTTGATGAATGATTGTGTTGCTGTGATTTGGTTGTGCGTTGCACCCATAGACTGTATATATAATCTTATAATATATTCTACTTATACTATATATACAAGAAAATACTATAATATATTCTTCGTTCTAGAGTGTGCACCCCTTGTGTCTGGGCACAGGTGGTACAATCCTGCCCATAAGAACCGCCGCTAGCTACGCGCTCAGCTCACAGGAAAGAAAACGTTTGACAAGTTCATCTGCGCGTCTTTAAAACTGTTCATTACAATGGAATGGACACCGATGGAAATCAACCCTGAGGTGAGCACGATTTTATGTTGCTATATAATACATTTAGAAACATACAATAAACCCGTTTCTCTTTTTTTCTTTCAGATGCTGAACAAGGTGAGTAGCTAACTAGCGCCCAACAGATACGAAACATCGCTGACAACTTCGTAACGGTCGGTAAAATTGGCGAACTTTTTTTTTTTTTTTTTTAGCTGGCAGTTTGTTTTCTAACTTAGCATTTTTGCAGCCATAGTGGTAGAGGCTTATCAAACGTGACGAACTGACTTTTTAGACTTGATTTTTAAGCCCATGCTGCTGCACTAAGGCTAGTTGGGCTTATACTTGTGAGTTGTGAGACCGTAAAAGAGCATCCATGTCTGGACTCAGGGTGTGGTCTTATGCTCTCACCACGCAGGATCTTTATATAAGACGTACAAGAACATACGAGACCTTCCAGTGATCTCTGATTACCTACGAGGACTTATTCATTGATTTCTCTCTTCTGCGTTTCAGATGATGGATAAACTGGGCGTGGGCGGAAACTGGCGCTTTGTGGATGTGCTTGGACTGGAGGGCGATCAACTGTCCGCCGTGCCCAAACCATGCTGTGCCTTGATGCTGCTCTTCCCCTTGACACAACAGGTAGGACGGGGGTGTGGAGGTGACGACACTTTATTCTGGAAGTCACTGGAGGGTGGGGTGAGCAGCAGAACGTCTCAGGGATGATGGTCTGACTCTGGGGTGGGGTGAGTTTAGTGTGCAGGGGAGGCAAGGGTAAGTTAAGGGAGGTTTGTCTTAAGATAAATGCTGACACTAGAGGAGAATATTACTTTCTTCTGTACTTATTTCTTTATTTTTTTACGGGCTAAACATTAGTTTAAATAATTCCCCTGGTTGATTTTCATGTAGATTTCTGGAGATTGTGTCATCTCAGAATTTTCATTGAGTTTAAGTTGCTTAATCCTAAACATGCTGTTTTCTGCACACACTAACTTGGCAAGTGTATTTATCAGTAGTGACTCAGCATCTTATCCAGGAGTTCCACAGCCATTTGTTTACTTTTTTTTAAACATGTTTTTACTCTTTTATCTCAATGGGCGTTTGACACAACGCCACAATATTTTCCAAAGCTCTATTTGGTTACACATGGAATGAAGTGAAACTAGACTTATCTTAAATCTTGAAGTGTTCTTATGAAGCAAGAGCATTCAGTGAACCATAATCTCATACAAATAGGATTTTTTAAAGAGGAGTTTAAAGAGATGGTTGAGTTTTTTTTATGTGAATCTGTATGGCATCCCATTCAGCAGTGTTGTGCATTATAGTTTTGCTTTGTGTGTACCCTTCCTTTAACAACTGATCATGTTTCTAATGGTGGACACAGACAGCTCTCTTCTTCACTTGTGGTAATCTACCTCTCGATCCTTTCCAGCATGAGTCCTACAGGCAGCAGCAGGCAGACAAAGTAGCAGCTAGCTCTGGGGTGTACTTCCTGAAGCAGACTGTGGGCAATTCCTGTGGCACCATCGCCCTGCTCCACTCCGTAGGCAACAACAAGGACAAGATGACGTTCAGTAAGTGTATATATAACATTAGCAAAAGGGTTGTGTCATTGTGATATTCCTCCATTTTGAATCTTGTATTGGTTTTCTTGTCAGATGATGGCTCTGCCTTAAAGAAGTTTCTGGATGACACTGCTGGTATGTCTCCTGAAGACCGTGCCAAACAATTTGAGAGCAATCAGGTACAGAATTTCTTCACAGATCTTTAGAGATGAAAGTAAATGCATTCAGTTTAAAATGGTAAGCCAGGACCTGGGTGCTGTTGCTAGTTAACCATTCAGCCACTTGGGGGAGACATGCTACAAATTAAACATGCAAGTATAATTGTTGTACCCTTGTAGTTGATGAGAGTTGGACCCATTCAACACCAAGTGTAGAAGTACTACCAAATGAGTAGATGAAAAGCAGCTGAAAAATGTGTCAGAGAAATGAAATGGCTGTTTTATTTCTACAGGCAGTCAAAGAAGCACACAATGATGTTGCTGCACAAGGACAGTGCAGGGTAAGTATGACTTGTAAATTATAGAAATGTGTTGGTTAAACATCCTGTGGATTTATTTTGTGCCTCTAAACCATTATGTCAATTTCACTATTGCAGCCTGAAGCTGATAAAGTGAACTTCCATTTTATTGCCTTTGTTAATGTGAATGGAGAACTTCTTGAATTTGGTAAGTGTACTGTAGACAGTAAATGATGTGAACAACATGTGTCTGCTTTGTACTTGCCATGCTCTTATGCATTTGCTCTTTTAAGATGGAAAAATGGATGGAGCAGTGGGCCATGGCGCTACAAATGATGACACTTTTGTAAAGGTATGTATAATGCACATTTCCTATATTTTAATTTTCAGCAGAAATGATTGAATAAAAACATTTTAAACGTTTCTGTTTTGGATCTGTGAATGAAAACAACTCTTGCTCACTTGTAGGATGCTGCAAAAGTGTGTCATGGCTTTGTGGAAAGGGAAAAAGATGAAGTCAGGTTCTCTGCTGTGGCCCTGTGTCAAAGTTAAACACCATTTAGAAAATGAATGGAATGCCCATGCCCTGAAGCATTTAGATGTCCTGTCACCTGTACACATGCACTATGCACTGTAAAGGGCATTTGTTTCCACCAATTGTCCTGTGTTGAACAAAGCATTCTTGAGCAGATAATGTGTTCACTGTTTAACCTTTTTGTGTTTTAAGCCTTATGTATGTTCAGCAGTGTCCAACACTGCATGTTTATGTTTAGCACTTTTGTATTTCTGCATCTGTGGTAAATGGATGCTTAAATGCCTTGTAAGCCAACCAGTTTAAAGTTGGTGTGGGTACATGATTCTACTGATGACCCTGGATAGTTCTTGAATGACTGTTGTGATTTGAGGGCCAAGTTATTTGTGCACAAGTCTCCACTATTGGCATGAACACAAATTTCTTCATGTACAAGGGATAGAAATTGTTGGAATTTGCTCAAAGCGATCAGTTGGTCATTGATTGTAAACCCACAATACAATTTGGGTAAGTTTGACTTGAAACTGACGATTGCCCGTAATGTTGAATAATTGCTTGTTAAATGTTGCTGAAAATTGTTGAAATAAATCATTCAAGTTGACGTTTCAGTGTTTTAAAAATCTTTGATTTGTGCATAGGCCTGCTTGAATCAGTGTTTAAATGAGTATGTTTGGTCATTGTTGGGAAGATATTGAGGTAACCAGAAGCCCTGTCCTCTGTCCAGTCCGGTCACTCGCCCTCCCCCCGCACAGATTCCTGCCCGCGCGTTCACGTGTCGTAAAGCGCGCGGGCGGCAGTGCTCGTGTGCAGTACACGGTGCAGCAGCAGCCGCAGCAGGACCGGTGGTGGCTGAGCGAGCGCAGCCTCTCACTACAGCCCACTCTGGGTATTTTTAGCGGCTGCTTCGTGTTGCAGTGTCAAATCTCCATCATTCGGAGCAGCGCGAGGGCTCGTCGGTAAGAGCTGCACGCGGACTTATTTGAGTGAACGGCCACGCGGATAACGGGACTGACAGCGCGAGGAGGGGAGCTTTACCTCGCGTCATTACGTATCGCATATCCCGCTCCACCAGCGTCCAGCACTTTCGCGGGCTGATAGCTGTCTGGAGGGGCCTGTCCGGACATGGCTACCCAAGAAAACTGCACCCCCCGGGAAGAGCAGGGGCCATCGGAGCGCAGCCATCCCGAGCCAGCGTGCCTGGAGGCTCAGAAATGGATAGAGGTGAGTTCAATGACCGATGAATGAGACGGAGGGGCCTGCTGCTGCTCTAGAATGAGGTAACAAATGGGTCAGGCGGCAACACGCTGTGACTGTGGGACAAAAATACACCCATGCAGGACTGGTGCACCGTCACCTGTTGGGGGACCATGCATTCTCGGGTTACAAGTGAGAGTAGGACAACCGCGAGCATGGCGTGTGTGTGGCTGTAAAAGTTTGGGATAAAGGAAGCCGTTTTGCAATGACCCACTCAACCATGTCTAATAAAATACAACCACACGTGAACGTAAAAAAACGCGAACCTCTTGTTTACGATTTGAGGACGCAAGCTTGTTTTGCAAGAGCAGGAACGCCCCCAATTGGCGCGAGGGGATTCCGGTTGCCATAGTTATCAAACCCTTCCACCAATCTACTGCATGCACGGAAAAGGTGCTGTTACGTGCACCGGATTGCATTGATGAGATTATCATTTATGGTTTGGAGCATTGCTTCTTCCATCTCTGCTAAAGCTCTAAGCCTGACCAGTATGATACATGGTGGTGTTGACCTATTTTAGTGGATTTTCCATGTTCTCTTTTCATTTTGGACTAGTCTTTAGTCGAGGGGTCTCCAACCTGTAGCTCAGGAGTTACCAGTAGCTCTCCACACCCTTCAGAGTAACTCGCCAAAGAATATCTGAATTATATTATTGTGCTGAATAACTCAAATTTCATTTATTACCATTGTAAATGTATGATTTTGATGCATTTGTGCACTAATAAATGTTTTTTGTTTTATAGGCATCTAACTGTACCCATCTAAGGCTTAACATGGCTCTTATATACACTAAAACTCATTGGCATTTTGTTTATAAAGCTAGCACATTGAAGCAAAAAGGTTGAAGACCCCTGCTTTAGCCTATATATAAAGTCTGAGAGCTAAAATAAATAAATACATGATTTGACGGGGTTAACATTTGGTTTATCATCATTCTGACTGTTTGGTTTCAATGGTGCAAAAGCCAACCAAGGACAAGGCTGTTAGAAGTAATTTAATTGTATTCACATGCCTAGCTTTTGGACTATTGGTGTTACAGACTGGAGGAACAGGTTGAAAACTGTTGATATGCTATAACATTATAACAGTCTCAGTCAGCCTATACGCCAAATGCTTCAAAAATATTTCTTGGATCCTTTACTCCCTTATCATGAGGAATCAAATTGCGTTATCCTAAACAGAGGAACAAAGATGTTCATTTGGACTATTTTCAACTGAGTGATACGACCTAACGTATTATCAGTTGTATCAAAAGGCTTGTTGAGTGAATCAAAAGTGTTATTCACTGATTATCTCCTAGTTATCTTCAACTGACAAGGTTCAGCTGTGACCAACGTAGATGATCTGGACTTACCTTAGAGAAAAAAAAAACTGTGAAACATGTATTAAAAATGTATGAGCTTAAATTCCTTCCTGTGAAGATTAGCAGACCATTTAGGCAACTTCTCCAGTATTAATATGTTCAGTTCATTTCCCAACAGCAGCCATCTTTTAAATAATTGATACCCATGTGTGAAAAGTTGACATATCACTTTTCAGTTTGAGCACTGAGTATTTCAGGTGCAAGCTGTCTGAGAACACATGAGTAAAAGCCATACAAAGCAGCCTAACTTTGCTATTTCTCTTGACCTGTGACGATTACAAATTCTGGATATTGCTGAAGAAAATATAGGCGATAAATGATAATATAATGCTGGAACTTATTTACATCAAGCTGCTGACACAAAAAGCCTCAAGCAGGAAAAAAAAATCTAAATGTCCAATTTTGTTTAAAAAAACATGAGTTGCAATAAATAAATGACAAAAAAAATGGATGGATGGCATTCAGTCATAGATGGCATTCAGACATTTGTATATACGTAGGTATTTATTTATTATGTTGCACTGCTTTAAGATTTTAGATCTTAGACTTTAGTTTAACTTTAGATCTCTGCCTTAGATAGTTTTTGTTGTGTTTTGTCTTTATATTGTATTTTGTACACTGCCTTTTTGCACTACCTGGCCAGAGAGAAACGAAATTTCGATTCACTGTATGTTGAACACATATGGCAGAATTGACAATAAAGCTGACTTTGACTTTGACTTTGAAGTGTTGTATTTACAGCTTTTTGTTTCATGTGTCAATTACTGAATGACACAATAATTATTGTGACAGGTCTCATTTCATTGTACAATAATATTAAGAACTGCTATTATAAGTCACTGAAGCAGATTTTTCCAGGTAATTTTATACTTCCATGGCAACACAAATAATTGTACAATTTTGTGGCTGCTAATATGACACATGGCAGTTAAATTTGTCAGTCTTAATCTGTGCTTTGTGTGTTCCCAGTACAGCTCTTGTTTTGTTGCCTACCTGCCTCCTGAGTTATTTTCAGGCTGGACAGAAGGACTCTAGGCCTATTTCTAGTAATGTATTTTTACTCTTCACAGGTGGCAATGATTCAGGACTGTTGGTCTATTCTCTGTGCATCATTACTGTCTGTCTGGGTTGGGGTATGCAAAGTAGACTACACAATATAGTGGTGAGATATGCATGCCAGGCCTCCCGTCTTTCATTGGACACACCCAGGTATGGTGACACTTGTCTCCATGGGAACATAACATGGCTCAGGTGTCACTTTCCAAAGGCAGAAACGTTTCCAGCTATAAGCCAAGTAAGCCAAGCTCCAAGCTGAAAGTTTAGCCTCATTAAAGGAAAATTAACATTTTTTTTACAATCTGAGCCTTCTTTCGGCAATAAAACGAGTAGTTTTACTCACCCATAGCAGTTTGGTGTCAATTGGAGCAGTATCGCAGAACTTATGTTGAGCCGTTCTGTTCTACTAATGATCCCGTATCCGTTAGCGTGAGTGCTCGGGGCACTGATTTGCGGTGTCCAAATAACACAAACTTTAGCACTTTTCAAATCACAGAAGATCGCTGTGTCAGGGTAGACTTTTAGTAGATTCCAAAACGGCCTGAAACCCGATATCGCAACAGAAAAGTAAAGTTCAGAGCGGTGTTAGCTTCTTTCGGACTAGCGGTGTTTACAAAACAGCTGAGTTCACGCATGCGCACTGTCCTCTCTGATGACGTCATCAAATGAAACTATAGCTGGATATCGGGTTTCAGGCCGTTTTGGAATCCACTAAAAGTCTACCCTGACACAGCGATCTTCTGTGATTTGAAAAGTGCTAAAGTTTGTGTTATTTGGAGAGCGCAAAGTAATGCCCCGAGCATATGATACGAGCACCATGTTAACGGATACGGGATCATTAGTAGAACAGAACGGCTCCAACATAACTTCTGCGATACCACTCCAATTGACACCAAACTGCTATGGGTGAGTAAAACTACTTGTTTTATTGCCGAAAGAAGGCTCAGATTGTAAAAAAACGTTACTTTTCCTTTAAGTTATTTCAACCATTAGATAGTTAACACTAAGGTAATAACTGCAATAATGTTAACGTACACTTTATTGTCCCTGTAGGGAAATTTGTCCTCTGCATATGACTCAATATACAATCAACTGTTTTGTAAGGTTATCTTATCCTTATTTACCTCACAGGAGAAATCGGTGTATGTATGTATGTGACTTTCTGTAACTTTTTATAACTATGTAACTTATTCAGCATGTGCTTGATATTACTCTTAACAGAGTGGCCTCTCCACAGATCTGGCATGTAACTTAGCCATGGAGATCGATACGTACAATGGCATACTGTGAACATTCCATACAAAATTGTAACATAAAGCGCCTTACAGTGATTAAGGACAAGCAGGTGGCTGACCTACCATCAGAAAAGTTACATAACTTTTAAAACGAGCCCCCATTAAAGGTCCCATGGCATGAAATTTTCACTTTCTGAGGTTTTTGAACGTTAATGTGAGCTCCCCTACCCTGTTTAGGCCCCCCTCCCCCATGGTTAAAAGTTGCGAAATGTCTAAACTGAGCATTTGCGATCCTTTTCTGCATTACAAAAAAACAGTGCTCAAACGGGCGAGTTCGGACAAGGCACCTGATTGACGTCAGATCGGCAAATGCAGCTCCAGCCCCTCCCTCTGTCTCCGCTCAGCGTCCCTGTATATCCCGCCCATAGAGTTTGGACTGTGAATGCGCTACGCAATGCGAAATGCGTTTTTTTATTTGCCTGGAGGCACGTCCGAGTGTTTCTAGGCTCGCAAGTCCCTTACCCGACCCTCTGTGGCGACAGACTCGGACAATGGCTGGGTGAGCAGGAAAACGCTTTCCACCACTTATTTTAGTCTCTGGACTGTGGGGAGATGCCCAAATTTGACCTGGGGGTGGCATATCCCTTTAAACTTGCGTTGTGACACTGCAATTTCCCCATTGTGGGACAAATAAATCTTATCTTATCTTATCTTATCCTTATTGACCTCACACAGGAGAAATCGGTTTCTGTAGATATGTATGTATAATATGTAATTATTAAAGATACCATGACATGGTACTTCTTGATGCTTTTAAATGGCTCCTTAATGGTTCCCTAATACTGTAAATGAATCCTTCTTCAAAATCAACACTCAGTGCATGAGAAACAGAGATAAGATGAGAAAGAGTCATAAATATCTCTCTCAAACTCTTTATTCTGGGCGTTGTTGCTTGAATGCAAATGAGGAGAAAAAAGCTGGCCAATAGTAGAGGGTGGGGGCGTGGCCAAACGCTCCGGTCTCCGCTGTCAGCTCACAGCTGATCCATTTCCTTGTTTTTGCACGGGGGAAAGATTTGAAGCGTTCCATTGAAAAATAAACACATTTCCACCTAAAATAAAATAAAACCACTGCTGTTCAAAGGTCCAGAGGCTCAGATAAAGGACTTCCGAGCCTAGAAACACTCGGACGTGCTTCCAGGCAAATAAAAAAACGCATTTCGCATTGCCTAGCGCATTCGCAGTCCAAACTGTCAGAGTCATATCTCATGCAGTGAGTGTTGATTTTGAAGAAGGATTCATTTACAGTATTAGGGAACCATTAAGGAGCCACATTAACGTTCAAAAACCTCAGAAAGTGAAAATTTCACGCCATGGGACCTTTAAAAACATGTATTCTTACTCTTAACAGAGTGGCCTCTCCACAGATCTGGCATGTAACTTAGCCATGGAGATCGATACGTACAATGGCATACTGTGAACATTCCAGGCAAGGTAAAAGCTTTTCAGTGGAGACAAGCAGGTGGCTGACCTACCATCAGAAAAGTTACATAACTTTTAAAACGAGCCCCCATTAAGACAGAAACAGCTCTGCTCCAAGTACTATTTACAAATACACTAGAGCAGTAGGCTAGAATACATCACCACTTGACCTGACAGTACACTGACACAAACCGGACTTCTTTTATCTGTTTATAGTAGATCAGCTGGATTAAACAACGTCGGCACTGACCATCCGATGTGCTTTAAACCCTGTTGGATGTGACACTGAGCATGTGCAGTAACACACAACATTGATGCTAACACAGGTTGACTTCCACTTTTAGAATACATATGAATCTAGCTTTGAGACATACAGGGACAATACATTAAAGGAAAAGTAATGTTATTTTACAATCTGAGCCTTCTTTCAGTAATAAAACAAGTCGTTTGACTCACCCATATCACGTTCGTGTCATTTGGAGCTGTTTGAAGAAAGTTATGTTGTAGCGTATCCGTTAGCATGAGTATTCGGGGCATTACTTTGCGGTCTCCAAATAACACAAACTTTAGCACTTTTCAAATCATAGAAGCCCGATGTCTTAATGTAAGATTTCGTTTGAAGCAAAAGTGGCCTGTAATCCGAGATTTATCCATAGTTTTCAGCTTTGCGTTTCATGTTTGGGTCCCGGGAGCTGATAGCACAATCCGCGCATGCGCACTGGCGTCCTCATCTACTCGAAACTATGGCTAAATCTCGGATTACAGGCCACTTTTGCTTCAAACGAAATCTTACATTAAGACATCGGGCTTCTATGATTTGAAAAGTGCTAAAGTTTGTGTTATTTGGACACCGCAAAGTAATGCCCCGAGCATATGATACGAGCCCCATGTTAACGGATACGGGATCATTAGTAGAACAGAACGGCTCAACATAAGTTCTGCGATACTGCTCCAATTGACAGAAAAATGCTATGGGTGAGTAAAACTACTTGTTTTATTGCCGAAAGAAGGCTCAGATTGTAAAAAAACGTTAATTTGCCTTTAAGTACATGGAGCAGATGTCGCGGCTGCCTGGGGCAGATTAACTTGGGTCGTGGTGCGCAGACGGCGAGCTGTGAGGCCATGACACGGCCGCAGTGAGAGCCTGAATAGATGGATTTAGTTTGACATGCATGAAAGAAGAATGTGGAAGAATGATGACACAGATGGACCACTACCGATGCTGCTAGGACACATGCTGCCTCAGGGATTTGAGTGTTTTGTAAGGAGGATAGAGTGAGGCATAGGAGGTTTCATCCCTTGTAGTGTAACGAGATGAGACAAATGTCACAAGCTTTGACCAGCAACCAGCTTTACAACCAGCTTTGAGTTGTAAATATTTTTAGGTACTATGATAAGACTTAAGATGGTGAAGTTTGAATTATAAACTTCTATGACTCATTACAGATACAAACTAACTACTTTACTGTTGCATTCAGCAGAAGTTTGGTTTCAGTATTATCGTTTATTGTCTATATTTACTTCAGCAATATATCTCAAAATTTGTTATCATATCTGGCCTATACTTAACCCACTGTGCCATGGTTGCCCCAAAGAAGAGAGATTTTTAATTTGAATACTTCATCTTTGGCCATTGGACCATCTTTTTGTGTGATTCCAACAGAGTACTGCAGTATGTCTGTATCCAGAGTCACATCCCATCACTCTCTAATTACTTTAATCCAGATTAATCTTCCCTCAGACACTACACACTACATCTGGATTAGAACCTTATCTCCTTTGTCTCACTATAGCTCCCATTCATTCACTATTATATTTACTACACAACATGATTTGATCTTTTATATAAGTGAACATAAGGATTTGATGACCATAGCCTTTTAGATGTTATGACATTCTTTAGCCCTGGTTTTCCATCCCTAACCCTAACCCCAGACTATTGTGCATATACGTCTATAGGGATACGGGCCAGAGTAGGTCATTCATCAAACCACTGCTAATGCATTTGCCAGTTGGCCTTAATAGCATCAGGCATCAATATAGAACACACATTTTGATTTGATTACTAGATTAACTACTGCACTTTATATCTCCATGGAAAGCCCATCCCCCATTCTTTGTATAGCTACCCAACTATTGTCCAACTAAGAAAACACCTCATGCTTGACAATACTGCTTGTACATCACATTGTTTTGCTATGTTATTTTTACAGTTTTCTAAAAGCTAGCTTGGCCTGCTTGTGTCGCACTCCCCACATGCACTGCCTTTGACCTCAAGTTTTGACTAGAATCTTACTGGAAGCTGCCGCTGCCATTCACCCGAGCTCAGAGAGAGAGAGAGAGAGACAGGGGGGCTCGGATTACCCAGGCTGGCGCTGAAATCACCCCACAGCTATAGGGCCTTTTGTGGCAGACAGGAATGCTCACTTCACACTGCACTAGAAGCTCAAATTTTACACACAAAGGTTTCTGCATAGTTTAATAATAGCAATTCAGTTCATGAACAGTTCAAGCTTCAATATAATTCAATTTCAAGGTGCTGTACCAGATTTCTAACTAGTTTGTTTTAAATTGTTTGCAGTGGTCCCAAGTTATTCCTAACTGACTTTATGCATTCTAAGCCTCCAAATTATTTAACATCAATGAGTTTATAAGCACTTTTCACAACTTTCAAAGACTAGAATGAAGTTTTGCCATCATAATGATAACAACAACTAGCATGCTAACAGTGCACATTTGTTTATCAGTCAATAAAATGCTTTCATAATTACATGCAGACCTCAAGAGCTACATATACAGTATATCTATATATAGCAAAGTTAATCGGGTACAGGGCCTTTATGTGTACTGAGCTGCTATTAAAATACAATAACAGTTCAAACAAAGGTCTCAGTGCAGCTTAACAGTATGTCTGGTCAGAGGGTCTGAAGATTCTGTGTCAGGGCAGTTTGAAGAGCGTAACAGCCCTCAGGACTTAAGTGTCCCTTCTCTCTGTCCTGCAACATCACAGCCAGTGTGATGGGGCAGGGGAGCCTGGTTATGCAATATACAGTATGTATACTGTATAGGCATATACAGGTCAGGTCCAGAGGTGTGAAAACAGCCATTAGGGTTTGAATGGGTATGCTAAACTAAACTCCAGAGAGAAACTGAAAAAACAAAAGACAGAAAGCTGAAATCAAAGAGGTGGGATAGTTTCAGAATAATTTCAGTGTAGTTAGCTCCTCCCTGCAGCTAGATATAAGCAGTGTCCTTCAGCACTCTAACCAGAACTGACGAAGCAACTCGGATGAGCTGCGAAACGTTTTCGACCAAATAAACTTTGTCCAGTTGACAAATTTAATTTCTTCTTTTTTATGTGACTTTAAAAGTATAACTTCCCCTAAAATATTGTGAAATTCCTATTTGCCTCTATTTTTTAAAATCTTAAGAAGAAGAAGAAGAAAAAGTGACTTTATTGATCTCACAATGGAGAAATTCTCTGCATTTAACCCATCCTGTCACTAGGAGCAGTGGGCAGCACACTACTGCACCCGGGGACCATCTCCACGATCTTCCCGCCTCGGCTTGATCAGGACCTCAGCTGGAGGATTTTACCTGGTGCATGTTTTGGGTTGATGGGGGAAACCGGAGTGCCCGGAGGAAACCCACTCAGACACGGGGAGAACATGCAAACTCCACACAGAAAGGCTTGGGCGACCCGACTCAGCCACCATGCCTCTTTACTTAAATTGGAAAAACAATGTAGTTCACATTGTTACCTATATTTCTATTATCCTAAATATTAAATCTTCCAGGCCCTAGCATGCTAGCATGCCATTTCCTGTCTATACAAAAGCGGTAACAAAAGCGCTCTGTTTGGTTTCAATACAGTGCTCTCCCTGGTGTGTAAATAATGCATGCTAACGGCTAACAGTGTAAATGTTTCAGAGCAAACTTTCATGAATATCACAGGCCCCGAGCACAGAGAGTCCACCTCTCCTGTGCATCTGTGAGGGAAGGAGTGCAGCAATGAAAGACAAGGAAGAGCAACAGATGCCAATGGGAAACATCTGGACACGGCTTATGTAACAAAAAACAATAGGCTGTTCTCGTAGCTGTTGATGTATCGGAGGTTATTTCCTTGTGCATGTTGGATACAGTTTAATTGGGGGAAGAATGTGTACTCATGGATTTTTCATCCATGAGTACACATTCTTCCCCCACGCAATTTTCAGCGTATGCTTAAAAGGACTGTTTGTAGCTCGTTACTACAACCATAAATGATCCTGGGTTGCCATTGCCCTAACCTGCAGACACAGGGTACTAACATTTTTTCTCATTCTCAGTATATGGACTTGGCCATGCCTCATGTGAACAGAACCAGATTTCACTCAGGGGCTGCACTATCAATGGCCAATGGTCACATTTATATAGTGCTTTTCTCCAGTCTGGGCACTAGTCATGTAAATAATAATCGATTTGTATCGATACATCGATCCTACAGCTGGCAATCCAAATGCATTGATGCGTCCCCAAGAGAATCGAATCGAATTTTTCTGTAATAGAATTTATTCAAAACATCATTAAAACACCGAGCCACAAACAAAGCAATGTGGTCTACGCCATTCAGTGTAGTGAAGACTGCAGTGAGCGCTACATTGGGGAAACCAAGCAGCCTCTCCACAAGAGGATGTACCAACACAGACGGGCATGCCAGAGTGGACCGTCATCTGCCGTACGTCTTCACCTAGAGGCCACGGGCCATTCGTTTGAGGACAGTGAAGTTCAGATCTTAGCCAGGGAAAAGAACTGGTTTGAGAGGGGAGTGAAAGAGGCAATTTTTGTCAAAAAAGAGAATCCATCGTGAAACAGAAATGGGGGAGTTAGACATAACTTGTCTCCCATTTATAATTCGATTCTTCATAACAGACGGAGAAAAAAAAAAACATTAGGGCAGACGAGTCAGGGACAGAAGGGTGGAGACGGTCTGTAGTCTGAATAGAGATGCTAAATATTCGAATAACAAAAGGAACAAATGAGGGGATAGTTTCAGAGCTATTTCAGAGCAGTGAGCTCCGCATAGGGCTAAATAGAGATGCTAAACGAGACGCCAGGGAAACAAAAGATACAAATTAGCTGAGATAGTTTCAGAAGGATTTCAGTGTAGTGAGCTCCGCCCTGCAGCTAGATATAACCAGGGACTAACCAGCACTAGAACCAGAACTGAAGAAGTCTCTCGGATGAGCGGCGAAACGTCTTCAACCAAACAAACTTTGTCCAGTTGACAAATTGAACTTCTCCTTTTATCATGGATTCTACCTGGACGACTGAGGGACTTTTCACGCATCATTAATACATAAAGTGAAAACTATGCACCATTCCCCAATCGTGGGGAATTCTCAAGTATCGAAAATAATCGAATCGCTGGCTTAAGAAATCGATATCGTATCGAATCGGCATGAAGTGTCTGATTTACCCCCCTACTGGGCACATCAAGGAACCTCTCACCCATTCACATTCATAGACCAGTGTACGCAGGCACTGGGGGCGATGGGTTAAGTGTCTTGCTCAAGAACACAATGGCAGCATTCTGTGCGAATTGGAATCACATTGCCAACCTGTGGGTCAGTGGCTCTGACCCCTCAACCAGTGATATTTAAGTCGAGAGTGAGATTCGAACCGCCAACCACTAGCACTGGTTAATGATTGGCTGCAGGTGCTGGGGTTTAGGCAGCAGGGATTCAGATTGGAGAAAGCACCGAAACTGGCAACTCAAATAGGAAATTCACATGAGGCTCATTCTGCTTTCTGATTGGATAATTGTCTTGAGAACCAAAAAGTCAAATTATAATAGCAGCTTTATTTTATTTATCGGTAAGTGCTATATTTGATTTATATATAATGTGCCCACACAGATGGGTCATGTTATGTAATTTTAAATCTAAAGCTTGCAAAGATGTCCCTTTAAATCTATGAGATTTTTCTATAAGCATTTAGTTCGAGCTTTTACTTAAACAATGTTATTATTCCCCCTGGGTAAATTCATTATCAGAACTTCCTATCCAAGTGGGGTCTGAATAGTTCCGGTGACATTCCAGCACAGCAGAGGAATCCAGGCCCTTGTTTGGATTTGGCTCACAGGTTTGGCTCATGTTATTGGTAACATGAGCCAAGAAAATGTTTTTAGACGTGTTAACAAGTTGGTTGGTTTGTTGGTCAGTTGGTAATTGTGAACTTTTTATAGTCCACGCATGGTCAGACTATAAAAATGGTCAAAGCACAAATGATCTTATTAGTTTTGAATACAAACTTGTTAAAGAGCCCATATTATGCTATCTTCTGATCTATTTTATAATGTAGTTTCAAGTCACATATGCTTAACACACAAATCCTGCATATTTAGGGTTTTCTTAAAGTGAAACACTCCACCTTGTGATGTCTGTTAAAACAGGAAATTCTCCACTGTTTTTAAACTCCATACACCTTCATTAGAATAATTTTGATAATTTCAGCTCTGGAATTGCCAATCTCAATTGAACTAAAGGTAAAAGGAGCTGTTAAGTTGAAAGGAGTTGTTAGGTTGAAAACTAGTGCTTCATGACATCACAAGGTGGAACAGAACATTTTGAGCTTTGGAGATGTAGACAGATTAATAATCAAGGGTTACTCAAATGTGCGTATGAAACAAAACACAACTCCAGGTCTGTTTTTGATGAGGTAACACCATTCTAACTTGGCTTAAAGCTCAAGAGTCAATTTTGCATAATATAGGACCTTTTAAATAATCACCGTGTGAATTCAAAAATAGGACATCTGGACCTTGACAAATTATTAGAATTGTATTACACTATATGAGGATTAAACAAATAGCAACTGTCCATTATAGGAATATGAGTACTGGCCACTTAGTTAGCTACTTATGCAAGTAGTTTTTCAGGCACAACAATAAAGAGATTTCTTGTATTGACTTTGCTCAGATCAACAATGCCAAAAGGAAATGCTACTACAACATATACTGTATATTTTTGACACGCAACAATATAATTTGACCTGTAAGAAATGACCCGGTGAATATAAATGCTTGAACATACTCCTCAAATAGCTTTTATACTGTTATGTATTGTACTGTTTGGTCCCACTCCTTCCCAGGCAGTAAAGTCATGCTATGGCCCCAGGGTGGGCAGTTAGATCAGTATAGTGTTCCCCAACTTCACAGTTTTGCTCCACAGTAATCTGCATTAATCTGGATTAATGGTCCAAGGAGCCTGGCCTTTCTATTCAACACTGCAGTTACACAACACCCCCAAAAGCCTGTTTGTGTGTGGGCTGGTATCACGCTGTCAGTCTGGTCCTGGTTCTCTGCTTCTCTCCTCCTCCTCCAAACACAGCAGAGAACATCAGAGAAAGGAAGTTATCATGGTGGCTTTCTGTAGCTTGTTTTTAAACCAGGCGTGTGTGTGGGTGCTGTGGGGAAAATGAAATGAGGGCACAGGGTGTATCATTGGACTGACTTCTCTCTAATTTGGTTTGTAGCAGAGGACACGGGGGAAGGGCATGGCTGGACAGCTTCAGGGTCCTCTGTTTGGGACTGGAGCACAATCCAAAAGGAGATGTCCACTGTTATGGATATTATGTTCTATTCTATTGCAGCTTTATACATATACGTTTTGGGTTGTCAAAAATGCAGCAGCTACTACTTGATACTGAAACTAGTAGAGACTAGATACACATTTGAACACGTAAAATTTCGTGAATAGTTTTAGAATGGTCAGATGGTGTACATGATAATTTTGAACAAATGTCTCTCATAGTTTGATGAAAATTTTATAAGTGTGTTTAAGTGTTTTTATTGCCTGGAAGAATCCATGACTCATCGCTGTACCAGCGAGTGAGTCTGGTAACGCTTGGTCCAAAATGCGCTGCGGTTGCGCGTAGACAGACAGCTAAGTGAACCAATCAGAGATTGCGCCATCTTGATTCAAAACTGAGGCGGAACTTCCGCTGCCTAAGAGTGACTTTGCGGGCAAAGGCGGGGGCACTGACGTCACCATCTTTGAACGAATCAGAATCGCGGAGTCGGTTTGGAACCGGAGGAGCGAGAGTGGATGGAGGGTGTCCAAATGGTATCGCGGTGTATAGGAAATACAGAGAGATATCATTTGGCTGGCCAGGTAAGTGTTTTTAATCATTATGTCTGGTTTTGGACAGAGTGGCAGAGGGACAGCTGATGGTGATCAGCGTTGGGTGGACAAATTAAACTGTTACTTCCAACAGGTTTGATTCGTCCCCCACCCCCTCTGCCCCTCTGCCGACTCCCCCCTCCTCCTCTTCACACCTCCCCGGGCCAGTAGCCACATCCCCCTCCCCATTCACATGGACCCAACCCAGCACCAGCCCCCCACCACCACCCCCTGCAGTCCACCCCAGTCCCCCCCTCACTCCCCCCTCTCCATCACACCGGACGAGGTGAGGAGGGAGCTAAGGCGACTCAGACAGAGGAAATCCGCAGGACCTGATGGTATCTGTCCCAGGCTGCTGAGAACCTGTGCAGACCAGCTCTGTGAGGTTCTCTGCCACATCTTCAATCTGAGCCTCAGCCTGGAGAAGGTCCCCGTCCTGTGGAAGACCTCCTGTGTGGTCCCGGTTCCCAAAACAACAAACGCCAGGGAACCGGCCCACTACAGACCAGTCGCCTTGACCGCCCACCTCATGAAGACGATGGAGAGGGTGATCCTCAGCCACCTCCACTCTGTGGTGAGCCCCACCCTGGACCTGCTGCAGTTTGCCTACAAGCCAAACGTAGGAATAGAGGACGCCGTCATCTACTTGCTGCAGCGGGCGCTCACCCACCTAGAGACCGCCGGGAGTGCTGTGAGAGTCATGTTCTTTGACTTCTCCAGCGCCTTCAACACCATCAGGCCGGCGCTGCTGCGGGGGAAGCTGGAGGGATGGAGTGGATGGACATCTCGCTGCCTGGACCATCGACTACCTCACTGACCGTCCACAGTACGTGCGGCTGCGCGGCTGTGAGTCAGAGGTGGTAGTCTGCAGCACTGGGGCCCCCCAAGGAACTGTTCTCTCACCGTTCCTCTTTCATCATCTACACCTCGGACTTCACATACAACACGGACAGCTGCCATCTCCAGAAGTTCTCTGATGACTCGGCCATTGTGGGCTGTGTGTCTGAGGGGAAAGTGCTGGAGTACCGCTCGGTCATCAGTGACTTTGTGGACTGGTGTGGGCGCAACCACCTGAGCCTGAACACCAGTAAAACGAAGGAGCTGGTGATCGACTTCAGGAGGAGACCACTACCTCACTCACCAGTGAACATCCAGGGGCAGGACATAGAGACTGTGGACAGTTTCAAGTACCTGGGTGTTCACCTCAACAATAAACTGGACTGGTCCCATAACACCGACGCCCTGTACAAAGTCTTATAAGATAAGATTAGGTTAGATTAAATAAGATAAGATAAGATAAGACTTTACTGATCTCACACGGGAGAAAATTTACTTGCCACAGTAGCTCCAGGACAGTTTGAACAAGAAAGAAAAGTGCATGCAGGCAAGAATGGAATAAAGTAAGTAATAATAAAAATAGTAATAAGTAATAATAATAATAATAAAATCTAATCTAATCTTATCTTATCTTATATTATCTTATCTTAGAACTTGCCTTTTATTGTAGTATGTTTTTTTCTTCATGTTGAGAATTTGAAATGTTATTACAATATGAACATTTGATGTGCTAAAAACATAATGCAAATACAAAATTCTGTAGACTCAAAATTGCTTGCCTGGTTAAAATTTAGCATAATGATGCCACAATGTATTTACAAACCTGCTATCTTATGTTATGTTATTACTAGGAAGGACACAGACTTGAACACACCTCTTATTACCTTCACAAAATTACTACTGTCAGAAACAAGCATCAACATATGACAGTGAAATGAAGAAAATCATTGTTGTGCCTCAAAATATGAAGCACTTGAGAGTCAACGGAGAAATTGGTAACACAGGATTGCTTTCAGATTGTATGGATTATAGGGGCACATATTGTCCTCTGAACTGCAACCATGTGTAACACTGCTAATACTCTAAGAACTTCTTCTGGGAAACTACTGTATTTTATAGTAATAACCCCACACATTAATTTTCTGATCTGTCATAATATTGTTTCATTAAGAAAAACCAACCCGGAGTTGTATTTTTTTGTTTGATTTATAATTAATTAACACACAAGCCTTGCACACTTAAGACGAGTTTTTCAGTCAAGCAGAAAACACTTGGTTCTACCTTGTGATGTCAGGTGATAATACAGGAAGTGCTACACTGCCCTCGCCAATCTTTACTTAACAAAAGGTAAAAGGCAGCTCTTAACTTAAGAACTACCACTTAATGACATCACAAGAGAGACTGCTAATAATAAAGTGTTACTCAAATATGTGTGAATGAAACAAAACACAACTCAGGGTGTATTTTTGATTATTTAATAATATTCTAACATAGCTTAAAGCTCACAAAAATCAATTTTGCGTAATATAGGACCTTTTGCTCTTTTAATCTGTACTTACATTATTCTTGATATTTTTTAATGATGCAAAAGTTTGTAATAATACTTTTTTAGTTTAACCACCTTTTTAAAGCCCCAGTGTGTAGGATTCGTGGCGCATAGGTGGATGGTGCTATTGCACTTTCTGTTTTAGCTACGGCAGACCTCGAGGGTCACCCGGGCGCGGTCCCGTTTTTTTTTTTTTCTTTTCTTTTCTCATGAAAACACACATTCCCGATCATGTACCATGACACTCTACACATCAAATGAAACCTTACAGTCTCCTCTTTTTGACTATGCAATTCATTTCCCTGCACAATAAACACTCCCCGAGCACATGCGGCTTTTATACAGAAAAGCACAAAACGAGGTTAGCTTACCTTAGAATGCTTTGCACAGGTCAAACTCTGTATTTCACCATAAACTTGCTCTCAATTTGTCCGTAAGGATCCAGCGAATAAAATCCAGTAAAACAATTTAGTCCAAAACACGTGTTAGATCCATTACGACGTCTGATCCGGCAGCATGCTTGTGTTGTTTACCCAAAACCACGAGCCTTGCCGAAGGTGAAGGCGGAGCCCAAATGTCCTTCTGCGACTCTCGTATTCAAAATGGCTGCCTCTGCATGGGGAAGATCCCCCTTTTATGTGACTATATCCAAGTCCAAAAGAATACTTTGATTTCATGATGGAAGTGAAAAGGCTTGGAAAACAATGTATTTTTGAATGGGTATCTTCAATTTCAGTAATTAACGGGTAAAAATCTTACACACTGTCCCTTTAATAATCTGATTTGAGAACACTTTTCTACTTTTTCAAGCACTATTTCTTGTGTCCTCTCCACAGGCTGTCACAGGCAAAAGCTTTGGCGACAAGGACTTCCGCAGTGCACTGGAGAACGGCATCCTGTTATGCGAGTAAGCCCATTACATCACCTCCATTTTGGTTTTGATCTTTGCCCCCAAAAACATAAACACCTCTGGGCTTATTCACCTCCCCTTTCCCCACTCAGGCTGCTCAGTGCAATCAAGCCAGGGCTGGTCAAGAAGATCAACAGACTGCCCACCCCTATCGCAGGCCTGGTAAGTGGACTCTTGGCTGGTGGGATATCCGGAGCAGACGTTTTGTCAAAGTGATAAAATTGTGACTCTGCCTCCCGCTGGTTTGTGTAGGACAACTTGTCAGTCTTCCTGCGTGGCTGTGAGGAGCTCGGTCTGAAGGGAGCGCAACTATTTGACCCAGGGGACCTCCAGGACACTTCCATACGAGCCAACCTCAAGTACACTAGATTTTGTTGTTTGTAATTATTGCTTAGCCCTATATTTTACAGATATTTTTAATTGTGAAGTAGAAAATCTGTTTGGTACCCAGGCTGCAAAAACAATACATTTCTGTTTAAAATCTGCTATAGAGATGTTGACAAGAATAACAAGAATAGTTTATCTGCGTATGTGATGTGATTTTATTTATTTATTTATTTTTAATTTTTAATTTTTTAAATATTCTCTAAAATATGCAATCAAGGTTTGAATTTGTACAGAATCTTCCTAACAGAAATGTATTTAGACTTAGACTACTAGCAATAGCAAGGGATTTGTGTCAAATAAGGCATGATTATATGTACAAATAAAACTAAAAAAAGAAAGTCGGAAAATATTTCTGAAGAACATTTGATTTGACTATGTTTTTTTCTTCACAAAATCAGTTTGAATTGTATTTGCAAACAGCAAAGACTGCAGTTATATAAGGAACCTGTTTATGCCCTCTTAATCTGCTAATACTGTAGTTCAGACCCCTACACAAATGCTCTGAAAATGCAAATCTAATCCCAATACTTGGAAAAGTTTGTAAAGTTTTCATGTCTAACTCTTGTCTTTTCTTTCATCAGGGATTCAGACTGCAACCGCAAACTGAAAAACGTATGCCAATCATTCCTTCTTTTTTATCCATTATTTATTATCACTATTGTATACTCAAGAGTGCTTGTGTCTTAGGTGCTGAACACAGTCTTCTGGCTCGGGAAGGCTGCCAACGGCTGTGCCTCCTACAGTGGGCCCACACTAAACCTCAAAGAGTTTGAAGGGCTGCTGGCTCAGATGAAGCTGGTGAGTGAACACATGGAGCAGGGAGAAGGAGATACAGAGGACATGGAGGAGGAGGAGGAGGAGGAGGAGGAGGAGGAGGGAGGTTGCAGCGGGGGAGGGAACGGCTCAACTTCCTGTTTTTGTCAGGATGTCCGAGAGAAGCTGACAGGTATAAACACAGACCACAGAGATAGTGGTTTGGTGGTCAAGTTGTGATTAGGCTCAGAGGAGGTGGTCCAGACAAACAGGATACAGCCTTTTTTACAACACATCTTTTTGTTATAGTGTACTGTTACAATGTTTATTGTAAGTGTGTGAATACAACTGATGCAAATGGCATCTTGACTTAAAATCATTCACTTTTACCTCATGTGATTTTAAGTGTCTTTGAGTTGTTTTGAAAAGCGCGATATAAATCTTATGTATTATTATTATTATTAATCATATGGAAATTCAGAATTGCACTGAAATCAAAAACAATATTTGGATCAATTATATGGGTCAATTATTACTGTAAATGTTAGAACATATGGTTGTGTTCTCAAACTTTTAAATGCCTTTAAAGATAATATTTGATCTTCCAAGTCTCATCTTATTAGGACTGAATGGAACAATTCCAAGTCTCAATAAATGCTAAACCAGCTTTAAAGTAAGACTACACCACCAATACCGTAATTCTAAACAAGGACTAACAAAAGGATATAAATACGGGGATATCAAAAATTTAAACAAGCTCTACAACTGCAGAGGAATCCATGCACCATTACTACAATCCATTGATAGTACAGCTAATCGGACCATCAATGCCAGTACTTTAGTTTACTTTTTAGTTTAATTTGTTTTTATCAACTTGTTGTCTCACACGTGTGGCTTTCTTTTCAGGAGAGTGAAGAATCGGGGGAGAGTTCACAGAAGCGCAGCGTCAGGGACAGTGGTTATGACTGCTGGGACTCAGAGAGGAGCGAGTCCCTGTCTCCTCCACGGCACACACGAGACAACTCCCTGGACAGGTCAATAGCCTATAGGATTGTGTTTGTTGTTTCTGTGTTACACTCTACTGTGCAGCAGATATAACCAGTGCAAGTGTAGGGGACCTCATATCTGTCTAATTCTTTTTCACACTTGGCAGTGAGTCAGACAGTTCATAATCTCAGAGCTGTTAGATCACCCAGAATCATTAAAAAAACAACATTCTATTCTATTTGAAGCTGAATTGTTGTTATTGACACAGAGGTTGGAGGTGCACATGAGTGCAGAGGCTCTTAGCTCTGAGCTAGAGATCATGCTTCATGGCAAGAAGATTCTGGGTTCGATCCCCGGGTTGCCTGAGCCTTTATGTGTGGAGTTTGCATGTTTTCCCCCATCAACCCAAAACATGCACCATAGGTAAAATCCTCCATCTTAGGTCCTAACCAAACTGAAGCAAGAAGATCATGGAGATGGTCCCCGGGCGCAGTAATGTGCTCCCCACTGTTCCTAATAACGGGATGGGTTAAATGCAGAGAAGAATTTCTCCTGTGTGAGATCAATAAAGTCACTTCTTCTTCTCTCTCCTTTGGTGTTTTGTTTGATCAATCAAACAAAACACTGAAAATGTTTCCTTTATTCAATGTCAATAAATCAATCAAGAAGGTTGCAAACACCTAAATGCTATTTTTTAGTTGCTAAAAGTTTTGTTTAAAATGCAAATCACAAATACTAATAATCGCCATTTTATGCTTCATTCACTGTAATATTTGTTTAGGTTTTAACATTGGCAGCTAAGATTGGGAAAGTTGCAAAAGTGGGGTTAATACCTATTTTCTTAGAGTTTTTAATTTGTTTTCATTATAACAATATAGTGGCATGTGGCATTTTAAATCATTATTATAAAAGACAGAATATGTCTTATGTTAGCATCATATTTAAATAGTGAAATATGTTCTTGATAAAATATGTAATATATATTATCTAGTAATTTTCAGACATTTTTTACTGAATGTAAACTGTATTCTCAATTTGGAACTCCTTAATGTACTGGCTGTTACATAATGCTTCTGTTTTTTCTAATCTTAAAGGGATAGTGCGTTTTTTTTAATGTTAATCTGTATGGGTTTCCTTCTAAAAGTTACGTGTGTTGACACCGGCTTACCTCTGACACTCTCAGATGATCCTGGATTGGCTCGCTTTCTGGAGCCCACTGGAACATGAAATAAAGCTTGTTTTTCTTCTCAAAACAAAACATTTGTCCGAAAGGTGATATATTTGCGTCCCAAACAGTTGTCCACGAAACATCCATCAGTGTAGATTGTGTTCGCGTATTGTGTCTCCCAACTCGTATCATTGCGCGAATATTAGCTGTATTAGCACTTCCACTAAAGGTTAACAGGCTAATACACCTAATACTCGCGCAGTGATACGAGTCGGGAGACACAATCTACGCTGATGGATGTTTCGTGGACAAATATTTGGGACGCAAATATATCACCTTTCGGACAAATGTTTTCTTTTGAGAAGAAAAACAAGCTTTATTTCATGTTCCAGTGAAGTTATCGGACCTACCTACGTGGGCTCCAGAAAGCGAGCCGAACCGGGATCAGCTGAGAGTGTCAGAGGTAAGCCGGTGTCAACACATGTAACTTTTAGAAGGAAACCCATACCGATTAACATTAAAAAAACGCACTATCCCTTTAATTTTGATTCTGTTTGAACAGTCTGGACTCATTTGGCTCGCGCTCACAGCACAGCCCTTCTCCTGATGTGGTGAACCGTGGCAACAGCGATGGTGAGTCACAATAAATAACGCACAGTGGGCAAATATAAAACATCAATGCCCCTCGCCCCACTTGTATTCATCTTTGCATCCTCTTAGCAACTCAATTCCACCTTGTTACTCCCTGTATTGCTGGGTTTCAGATGACATCACCATTCTATATGCCAATATTCTTATATACAGATAAGCGTCAGTTCAAATGAATATTGTTAATTTAAAGGGCCCATATTACACTAATTTCTGATCTGTTTTAATGTTGTTTCCTCATCAAAAACATACCTGGAGTTTCATTCAACACACAAATCCTGCATAGGGTGAGTTCTTCTCTCAAACATAAAACACTTGTTTTGTGTTTGAGATGTCATGTGGTAATACAGGAAGTGCTCCACTGTGGTTTTAAAATCCTTGCACCTTCGCTAGAATCATTTGGATTATTTCAGCCCAGAAATTGCCAATCTCTACTGAACAAAAGGTAAAAGGTAGCTGTTAATATGAAAACTACTGCTTAATGACATCACAAGGTGGAAAAGAGCATTTTGAGCTTTGGAGATAAAACATGTGTGAATGAAACAAAATAGAACTCCAGGTATGTTTTTTGAGGAGGTTAACAATATTATAACATGTCTTAAAGCTCACAAGAATTCATTTTGTGTAATATAGGACCTTTAAATAATTTAAATAATATTTTTTGTTGTGTTACAGTGAACTCTTGGGTCTAGTCAGCAAAAGAAATAACCAGGTTCAACATTTGGGCTTTGACCTTTTGCATATTTCATGTCAGATTACTAAATGGGACAACATCACATTCTAAAACCTGAACACCACCACTAGACTCCCATAAGTTGTAAATTACTTAAAAATGTCAACAGTTTCTCTTAAGCAGAAAGGTAAAATTGGACATCCATAAATAGTCTGACAGCATGAAGTTTTTACCCTTGGCATGTTGTGGTCATTTGGGTCAACAGCTGAAGTTCCTATGTCATGGAGTGAGCAGAGCCAGATGCATTAACAGCTGTTGGGTCTAAGTTGCAATCACTGGAGGTTCTCTCAACATCCTACTCGGCCATTCATGCCAGCAGCACGCCTCTTTTGTGCTCGTGAGAAAGGAGACGACAGACTGGGTTATATGTGCGCAAACAGTTGTCAAGAAAAAAACACACTATCCCAAAGACAGGAATAGATTCATTGCCTGCATTCCCTGAAGGTCACCATAGAGAAATCACAGTGTAGTAGCCAGTCGGGGAGGACAGCAGAGAGTTGATCCAGCGCTGTCTGCAGGCCAGTTCTCAGGATAGATTTATGTCTCCATAATGGTGGTATTTGCATAGAGTCAGTGGTGGCAGCAGTCGGGATGACCACAATAGAAATATTATTTATGTACTCTGGTTTAAGTCCATGTAGGTTAAGTGTGTATTTTTATGATCCTGACCTGATTTGAATCTCCCACCCCCCAACCATAACATAACTAGCCCACGTAAGTAGGTCCGGTAACTTCCCTGGAACATGAAATAAAGCTTGTTTTTCTTCTCAAAGCAAAACATTTGTTAGAAAGGTGATATATTTGCGTCCCAAATAGTTGTCCACGAAACATCCAGCAGCTTATTTCGCATTAGTGTATTGTCTCTCTCCACTCGTATCACTACGCCCATGTTAACTCTATCAGCCTGTTCACCTACAGCTGCTGTCTACGCCGAAGTTTACAAGTGAACTTTTAGAAGGAAACCCATACAGATTAACATAAAAAAAAAAACGCACTATCCCTTTAACCTTTAACCTCTAATCTTTTCATAGATAAATTAATACTGTACAATGTTTTAATTAATTAGTTTGTAATTACCTGGCTGGCATGATGTAATTTTGTTTCAGCAAATGTTTGGCAAATGTGGAATTTTGTAACAGTCTTTTACCAGGTTGTTGACATATTGTAGAGATCAATTAAATTACTACACTTTTTAATTTGAGAATGGTTTTGAATTGTGTGGTGTAGTTTTATCATTCTTATTCTCAACCAATGCTTCTTTATAGAACTGTACAGTTTTATCTGTAAACATGTTTTGTCAGAAAAGGTTAAACACTTGAGGGTATCCTTTCTCCGCAGCAGTAATTATAAATAACAACCTGACAGGTATAGTTACCCCAGACCACTTAAAACTAACATCTCCAAACTTTGACATGTTTTCTTACTTGTTTTCTCCCAGGTGACTCTGAGGCTGATGCTGCAGGCAAGAGACCTGATGTGCGGAAGGATGACATGCTAGCCCGTCGCACCGCAAGCAGTGAGGCCCGGAGCTCTGTCCCATTCAACCAATTCCTCCCAAACCGCGGTAACGCCACCAACTATGTCCCAGGACCCAGGAGAAAGCATCACACAGAGGAAGGAGAGCAACGCAGGTAAAACATCACAAGGTTAAGTGTATGGGTTGTGTTCATGACATTTTTGATTTTTAATGTTTCAGATGGAGGGCAGGGGCCTATATTGCTCTTTGGGAGATTCACTTTGTTGTGAACCATGGCATAATCCTTTTTTTCCCATTATATATCATTATTTTTTAAGAAACAAACACAATTCATTTCCACCATGATCATAAAAACAGTGTCAAATGTATTGCATAAATAATTTTCCTTTCTTTAAAGGGATATGCCACCCCCAGGTCAAACTTGGGCTTCTCCCCACAGTCCAGAGACTAAAATAAGTGGTGGAAAGCGTTTTCCTGGTCACCCAGCCATTGTCTGAGTCTGTCAGCACTGACCGCCGCGGTATCTGCAGCTACTCCGCCTTAGACTGGAGTCTAACGTCGCCAGAGAAAGATTTCGGCCAAAAGGAATTAATTTGCTCGATGCTTTTCCAAATTACTTTCTGTGTAGTGCGCATTCATATCGAGTGCAAATAAATGTGCAAATCAACACGGAGAGCTTGACTTGGTCATTTTGGGTGGGAACTATTTTACAGTGCGGAAAAACACAGCCGAAGCACACAGGGGAATCCCTGTTACGCACCACGTTGGGAGTTCCCCTGTTACGCAGCGTGGTGTGTGCTTCGGCTCTGTTTTTCCGCACTGAAAAATAGTTCCCACCCAAAATGACCAAGTCAAGCTCTCCGTGTTGATTTGCACATTTATTTGCACTCGATATGAATGCGCACTACACAGAAAGTAATTTGGAAAAGCATCGAGCAAATTAATTCCTTTTGGCCGAAATCTTTCTCTGGCTACGTTAGACTCCAGTCTAACGCGGAGGAGCAGCAGCTGCGCGCGGCGGTCAGTGCTGACAGACCTGGACAATGGCTGCGTCACCAGGAAAACGCTTTCCACCACTTATTTTAGTCTCTGGACTGTGGGGAGATGCCCAAGTTTGACCTGGGGGTGGCATATCCCTTTAAATAAGCAACAAAATTGTAGGACTGATACCAAAAAATACACATGATAATATATTGATACAATACACATATTTCAACATTTTATGGATTCCACAAACTTGTCACATTTATTTCATGGCTTTAAGTTTTTTCAATGACAAGCCTGTTTCATGATGTGGACTGACTTAGTAATTACAGAGATATTTTTAAGTTGAAAAATATGCATTTGACCGCAATTTCTACCAAAGAATTCAGGCCTGCCCTCCAGATCATTTCTACTTATATGATCAGTTTAGCATGTAATGATGTCACCTGAACCCAACCGATTATCTAATCCAGGTTTAATTATAACCAACAACATAAACATTGAAAAGGTAAAAAATTGTAATACTACCCTGATTTGTTTGCTACAACTTTTCCCAGTCAAGCTAATCTAGAACAAGGGACAAAACCCGGACCTCACTTCAGAAACCCCAAGTCTGTCACGTGGGCGCCAGATAACAGTTTTAACCAGAGAGTGAAGCCCATTTTGGAGGATGATGAAGCAGAGACACAGGAGGCGATGGAGCAGAAGAAGATACAGAAATTGCAAAAAGCGGGCATTAAAGTGTTGCCTGCTGCTGTCCGATATAACAGGTTAGACAGGCATGGTACTGAGCTGTGGGTTGAAATAATGCTTTTGATTAAAATTGTTGATATTTTTGCTTGTGGAGGTTTTGGTTGACATATTGAAGACGTATAGAATCTGATCTAAACTAATTTCTAACTTCACTTTTGTGGCATCGCTTTGTTGAAGATGACATTGTATGGTATGAGTAAAGTGGTTTCCTTATAATGGGCATGTTGGAGGTTCTATTCCTACTTTGATCAGTGCATACTATTGTTATGTCTTTGAGCAAGGCACTTCACCGAATTTGAAGCATGAAAGTGGTGTGTGAGTGATTGATCAGTGGTTGACCACATTTCTGACAGTCGATCCCAGAGCAGCTGTGACTAGGAAGTTTCTTACAAACCTCATTGTTGAATTGTCCAAGTTTTATTGTTTGTCATCTTAGAATTATAGCATTGTATGTGTTCTGGGCAGTTCTGAGACACTGAGGTTTAAAGATCTGACCACTCATACAGGACAGTGGGTCAGGGAGTTTTATTTTCTCTCATATAAACCTAAAAAATATTGATGAAAGTTTGCAAAAGGTATTCAGGAACAAAAATATATGATTTTTTTCAAAAGATAGAACCTGTAATTCTAAAGGGACTATTTGATGAAAACATAATTAGTAGGGGTGTAAAGATTAACCGATTTGGTTATCGGTCTGTGACCTCTGCGATTCGAGTGTACCGATCAACGGAGCCCGGATTGGTCCAAGTGCACTATGAAAGGTCCGATGCACTGGATTTACGGTCAAGAATCGGTTTGCTAGCTCCTGAGCGGTCTCTGTCATGGCGCAGAAGCCACCCTGTGTGTTTGCGTTCGCTAAATCATGGGTTAGTATGTGGGTGGTTCACTTACCTGGGGCTGAAGCTTATTGGCTGGTTAACTGCCAATCATGCGAGTGGCGCGGGCTGTATGCGGAAGCGAGCAATGTTTGTATGTGTCGTCAGGACAGGAGATCTTTGCGCTACCGGTAAGATGCGCTGTTTCCATTTATTGAGCTGTTGTTTAAGTTAATTTGGTGCGCTTCCGCTATTTATGGACATGGTTCCTATGCGTGGTTAACTTTTGTGCCAGTGTTGTGTCGCGTTGATATCAGTCTGATGTTTCACTGTCAGCTTGATAGTTTCCATGGCAACTATAGACCATAACAATTGTATGATACTAGCGTTTTTATTGTCACGGTTAGTGGATTGGGTGATTTATTTAGACAACATTCATGTATTGGCAATGTATATTTGATTTGGGCTAAAATTGACTTGGCTAATTTACTTTTGTGTGAAAATACAATGTATAATCAGAATTGGTGCATTTCTGTATTTAGATAGACTACTTATGATTTGTGTGTATAGAAATGTACTTCACACACACACAGATGATTTTTGTCTCAAAGGAGACTAAGGAAATGTTATGAGATGGAGAGAAAGTATTAGTTATTCAGTGTTAAGAGCTTCTTTTTTGTTAAGAAAAGTTAATTACAGGCATAAAAAATACATGTTGGATTTAAAATGCTAGTGTTTTCTATAACTGCCTAGTAATATCTATCTTCTTGTCAGTGATATGTTGCACTAGTTTTGCAGTTACTGAAACTCATGAGTGACTGAAGCACTAATCATTCTGATTCATTCTGATTTTTGCCTTTAATAGGCAACTTGCTTGTTTTATAACGTCTTTTTTTATTTTTGATATCTAACCTTATTGTTTTGTGTTGCTTGAGGGAAGGAATGTGTTGTATTTTAAGTATGAGCAGAGTTTTGCAAACCGGATTGCCAGTTTTTCAGTAGGCCTGGTGTATTGTCTGTTGGACACTAAATAAACAAAAGGATACTATTTTGAAATTTAATTTCTGTTTCTCTCTTTTTCTTCTCATTAACTTTAAAGCACTTGGGAGTAAAGTTGTAAATTTGTATTGAATCGAAATTAACCGAACCGGATCGAATCGAATCGTACCGGATCGTTTACTAATTTTATGAATCGTCCCTGAATCGAATCGTAGCCTGTGAATCGAGATTTGAATCGAACCGTTTTGTGAGTGAAAGATTCACACCCCTAATTAGCTTAATTTCTGCCTAGATAACCCATTCCTATATTAAAAACCTTGTTTAATGAAATAACCACTCTGCTTTGGCATTGCTTGTGATATTGTTTGTAAATTGTGACTGTGTTGAGACTGCTGTGTAAAATAATCCCAACTGAAGACTCACAGATGAACATTACAGTAATGCACACTAATCCCCTAATAATCCATATTTACAAGAGCCAAGCCTGCTCTGTGCACGTCACCCTCTCTACCGTAGTACGAATGCTCAAACGCCACAATCCAACAAGTCACCTCTGACCCCAGCCCAGCCGCAAAAGAGGAACCAGAACTGAGGTCTCCGTCTCCTAACATCATCCTGCGCCGGGACAATGAGTTCTTGAGGACCCAGAAGGCAGCCTGGGATTCCTCTTCGGACAATGAAGAGGTGGAGACGCAGAAGATGCCTGATGTACGTAAGGACGATTTGGCATCGAGGAGGGCTGCACGTGGTCCCGCCCCCAAAGTCCAGCAGTTTGTCCCTCCACCTGTATGTAGTAACAAGGACCTGGAGCGTTGGGAGGGCATCCGGCGTGCATCACAGCAGTCTCTGCAAGAGAGGGAGAACAGGTTAGCATTCTGCATGGGGCTTCTTTCACTTTGGTTTACCTTTCCTTTTTTCCATTTTATATTGCTGTAGCCATCTATAGTAACAGAAATAGTAAAACTCAGAATTACCTTTTTCTTTGACTTACTTTATATAGGTGAAATATATGTTAAATATTGTTCTTAAGATATATCTTAAATATTGGCCAATCAGGTCTTAGGTTCAAGTGACAAGATCAGTAAACGTGCCATGGAATGCCACCCTTATGCAATTGAATACAAGTGGGCACAATCCAATATGTGCATATAAATATTTGAGCAAGTTCCTGAGTAATTCTTTATACTGTTGCTATACTAAATATTTAAACAGTCTGTCATGGCATACTATTCATGGCATGTCCCTGCTAGGCTACCATACACGTGTGATCACAAAATGTTTAAGTTCAATCAAGGATAAGAAGTTATGTGGATATATTTCTACTGAGGCACAGAGTAACTTTTTGAATGTCATTTCTGATTTTAAGGTCCTATTTTAGGCAAGACTTACTCCTGTGAGCTTTAGACCATTTTATAACGTTATATTGTTATATTGTTATCTCATCAGAAACATACAGTACCTGGAGTTGTGTTTTGTTTCACTCAGACATGTTTGAGTATCCTTTTATTATTAGTCTGTCTATGTCTTCAAAGCTCAAACAGCTGTGTTCTTATTTTGAGCATTCCACATGACATCACAAGATGGAGCAGAGTGTTTTCTGTCTGAGAGAAGAACTCCACCTAAATATGCAGGATATGTGTCTTAAACATATGTAAATGAAACAAAACACAACTCCAGGTGTGTTTGTGATGAGGAAACTACATTATAACGTAAATGCAAAATAGTTTAATATTGGCCCTTTAAATTTTAACCTATTCCTTTAGAATATATCATATTTTGTATCAGTACTATAACTTCAAAGTATGTACTCAAGTAAATGTAACTCCTTACTACCCACCACAGGACATTAAGTTGTATTACAGCATGATCTGCTTTTCTCTAATATTGTTCAGTTCTACACTTTTAACACACATCTAAAAGTCTTTCCTCTTTCCTTATGTCTCCGATTTCTTTCCTATCTTCTTTCCTCCTTTGTTATGGTCACCCCTAACACACTGCGTGCTCTGTGATGTCACATGTCACTGTACCTCCTGTCTGATTGGCCAGTGACAAGGAAGTGATCCCTGACATCATTACCCGCAGAGAAAACCCCTTTCTAAAGCCAGCCCATTGCCCTGATCAAGAAGAGCGCGAGGAAGGTGAGGAGGAGGAGGAGGAAGAGCTGAAGACTGTGCCAAATAAACAGAAGGACGACCTGGCCTTAAGGCGGGCTCAGAGAAGGCCCCTCCCACACAGAGACGGACCAATGAGCTTTGCCTCTGCGCCCATGAGTCAAGCCGATATGCAGAAGTGGGAGAGGCTCAAGATGTCCGACCCCAGGTGCCCATATATCATACAAAATATAACTACATTACACAGTATTTTTGGAAGAGTGTGTGCTGTGGAAACTTATGAGTGGTGTGTCTATACTTATCATGTATCTTTCTCTATCTTAAAGCTGCACTATGAAACTTTTTAAATGGAGGATCTGCTAAATGCTGGTCTCCATGGAGAGGTTATTGCATTGCCTGGAATGTTCCACAATATGGCATCTTAAGGGGAATATATTACCACTGTTGTTAGCACTGTAAATATCTTGCATTTTCACAGTGTGCGGGTCATCTCTCCACGGATCTGACTTCTAACTTGGCCTGGTGTCTCCTTGGTGAAGTTAACGACATACTGTGGAACATTCCAAGAAAAACAGTGACAGCTTCCACCAGCAGTTCACAGACAATCCTCTAAAACAGTTATGTAGTGCTCCCTTAAATACTACCTATAAACCTATTTGATATTCTTATGTGACAAACGGTAAACTTTGACCCTTATGGCTAAAAGCTGTGAGAAAAAGGATTTAATGTACTTATTGAGTGGACCACACCAGCTTAAGGATTATGAAACCTAGCTTTCTTATTCCGCCTCATAGACTGTATATTGATTGATATGTACCATGTCATGTCAGGAATGTATGGTATTTTCATCTTTTAATCTTCACCCCTGACTGTGACATAAGTGATCGCAGTACATGTGGACATATTACTAATACTTACCTATTTGTATTAGGTTACTCAATCTTAGACTCATTTTAATTAGTACCATTTTGCAGTATAAATGGCCTTTGTTGATCAAAAAGCACTGACTTGACAATAAAAAACTGACTATGAGGGCCACCGTAGTCTCCTATTAATTGTATCTTTCACATATTTTAAAGTAAGATTATATTTATTTTATGACTTTATGACAATACAAGAAGTAATAAGTATATTTTGATATCCCAAAATGTAGTCTTGTTGGTGGATGACGTACCAGTTTTATTTGGGAAACATCAATGCTAGTAGTAGAAGTAGTATAAATAATACATTTCAAAACAAAAATAATTACTGACAACATTTATTTATTTTTCATGTTTGCATACATCAATTCCAGTTTTCCAGATCATTCCTTTTAACTACATTCCACTTTACGCTTTTCCTCAGTCTTCTCCAGTATCCATTGAAACAGATGAGAGAACTGGCCTGTCCGTATTCGAGTCTGTATGTGAGACTGTGGGCTGTTGGCACTGCTCATCCTTTGTGTTTCCCTCAGTGCTGATGTCATGACATAGGATAAAGAGGGTTTTGTGCTCTCAAAGGAGTTACTAAGCATTTAGAATAGAGAAGTGTCTGACGCCTGAGTGTGGATGAAAATGTATGAGAGTCCATAACTACATACTTTGTCCTCTTTTGTCCAGTCATCCTGTCCAACTCAGTCCTCTTTGTCTCTTTCCTTTCCACCCTGTCTGACTGGTGTGTGTGTGTGTGTGTGTGTGTGCGTGCATTGTGAGATTGTATCCAGTGAGGAAAGCCCAGTGTGCCAGGCTTGTCTGGAGAAAAATTATAGGAGCTCATTCTCTGGATCTTCAAAGGCCAGGCGGGGTCACGGCAAAGTGGTGACCTTTGGGGCTGTGACTGAGATCGAGCAGCCAGTAGACACAAGTGAAGGGGAGGAGACCGAGTTGCTAAGACGACTCTTGTCCAAAGCAACAGTAACCATGCCAACCATAGGCCCTGGCTCCCGGCTCTCAGAGCGGGAACGCAGGTATGGACAGGGCCAGAGACGCCACTGGCTCGCATCCAGAGCTGCCTTAATAAAAGCTGCAAGAAAAAGTGCACTGTTTTGTTGCATATAAAAGTCCCCCTCCAATCAATGTTACCACTTTTTCAGTGGCATTCCACCATCATGCCATCCCAATTATTTATTTATTTATTTATTTTTATTTGTTATTTTTTCATTTAAATGCTTAAATGTGAGGTTTTAGGCAAACACAGAATTAATAGATATTATGAAAATGGTAAAGCTGAAAACATTTAGCTATGAATCCTGACCTTTTAAAATTATTTTTGTAATGCATGTGAATAATATTGGGGTGTTTTGTGGCTGGAGGGGAACTATGCTGCTTGTGATGGAAATGTATAACATGGAGCCTGTTTAAATAATAACCATGGCACACATTTTGCAAGGCACATGCATGTGCAGTGGCAAAGTGGCAATATACTGTCGCCTCAGTCATCATAATAGAATCATCATTAACTGTAGGCGAATGACAGAGTCGAGCTGGCTTAGGCTGGCTCTGTTATCTTTAACACATTTGTTTTATACTTGCACTGTGAGAAACATACAAGCACATAAGGATAAATTGTTGTTATTGCGATACCACAGTCTAATCTGTAATCTCTTTAGAAATACTACAAACTACAACGTGTATCAGAAGAAAAGGGACAAATTGTGATTGGTGAAGGTGGTATTGCTGGTATTTAGTAGAACTGATCTCTATATAACTTTTATTCAATAATTGAATAATATTCTATATTTATTATTTATTCTATATTTATTATTCTTAGTCAACAACTATTGAATATCAGTATAAATAATATTTTAATATTTTATGACACATTTTGTACCAATGACCACTAAGTATTCTTTTTACATTAGAACCCTGAACTGTTCCTGGAACCAATCCCCGATACCAGTATAAATATTGTGCATGATAATAGATGATGTAATGATGCTTTCTCTTTTGTATATAGTGATTTCTCAGCAGTATTTTTGTTTGCCTTCCTCTCTTACATAACCCAGTGCTTATCTCGTCTCTCTACTTGCTGTTTGCATGTCCTGCTGGTGCTTTGCATGCACAGATTCACATTCTATGCTGTCCGCTGTTCAACCTCACTTTACGTATGCCTCCATACCTCAGCCTAGCAGATGTCACTGACCTCAGTCAAAGCACGCTCCAACCCTTCTCTGAGGTCACCCCTACCCCAGCCGAGGTAAACGCCCGCCTTGCCCAGTATATGAGAAGAATAGAGGCGGAAGAGGAGGATGACGATGAAGAAGAAAAAATCCCTGATCTGGAGAAGGATGACATGATGGCGCGGCGGACTGGTGTTTTCCATAAACAAAGTAGCTCCTCTAAAATCTATCACAACAGGTTCCTGCCTATGCCCGGAACAAAACACAACACACAAGATGCCACCAATCTCTTTCCATGGAGCAAAAAGGAAACAGACGGAAGCAGGAACTTAAGGTGGGGGAATATATTATTGAATGACTTCTGAGCTACTAACACGCTTGGTTTGTATCCTAAAGACCTCCTCTAGTGTCTTCAATTAAGTTTCTCTTTTAGAGTGGAGCAAACTAAAACGACCATGGAACCACTTCAACCAGTCACAACTGAAATTGTCAAAGCAACTACTTACCATGAGCGAAATCCAGAAGACGAAGATGGAGAAAGCCTACCTAAGCCGGAGAAGGATGACATGAGGGCTAGAAGGACTGGGTTAAGTCAGAAGGCCATTGAGAGCAAAGCAAATCAATTCTTGCCTGTGCCTGGATTGGTCAAGTATAACGTTACTCCAAAACAAACTCAAATCAATGATAAACCTGCAGTTGAAAGGTACTTTTTCTAAGCATGACAAGGTTGTCCCTCAATGCATTCTAACTAACCATTGGTAAACTAGTGTAGAATAATCCTATGATGTGTTATGATATTATGAAAAGTACTAATTAAGTAAGTGAGCTTTATCTAACAAGCATGTTTGAGTGGACAGTTGGACTCCTTTTATGGTTTGACACATGGATAATTGTTTTTGAAAGGACTTGGTGTGATTGGATGTGTTGCTATGGGTTACGGTGTCGATCTGGAGTTCATATGTGGTGGCTTGAAGTTTGTGTACTGTGAGGTTGAAGCTTGGATTGGTCTGGCATGTTTTGGGTTGAGTTTTGTGCAAGATTAAGAGTGGAGATGTTTGCTTTTGTTTAAGTGAATCACAGCTGCACCATATAAGATAAGATAAGACTTTATTGATCTCACACAGGAGAAATTTACTTGTCACAGTAGCTCCAGGTAGGGACAGTTTGAACAAGAAGACAAGTGCATGCAGGCAAGAAGATATGAGCTTCAAAATGACTCAACTTTTGGAATTTTGTGATTTCTCTTCGCAAAGTCATAAAAAAACTGTCATAGCTTTAATTCTGAAACATGTATTTTTCTTGATTTGTTTAATAGAAGTAATTTATAGGCAAACTTTTGATCATCGGAAATTCTCAATCTACCGTTTGCAGTGCCATTTCAATTCAGAGCACTCAAAGCTATACAGTATTATACAAGAAATAGACCTCGCATATGTCTTTATTGTGATAAGGAGTGAGAAGGCCTTGCAATTAATCACATTTTAAAGGTCCTATATGAGGCAAAATGGACTCTTGCGAGCCTCCTGTTATAATGTTGTTACCTCCTCAGAAACATACCTGGTGTTTTATTTCATTCACACATGTCTGAGTAACCCTTTATTATTAGTCTATTATTAGTCTACAAAGCTCAAAATGCTCTGTTCTATCTTGTGATGTCATGAAGTGGTAATTTTCAAGTTAACAGCTCAGGAGAGATTGGCAATTCCAGGGCTGAAATTATCCAAATGATTCTAGCGAAGGTGTAGGGACTTTAAAAACACAATGGAGCACTTCCTGTATTACCACCTGACATTGCAAGAAGAACACAGCCTAAATATGCAGTATAACATGTATATGAAACCAAACACAACTCCAGGTCTGTTTGTGACGAGGAAAAACAGTATAACATAGATCAGAAAATGGCATAATATGGGCCTTTTAAGCATCACTGCAATCATTATTCAAATAAATTAAAATAATCTAATAAAAATAAATGATTGATTCAAATAAAAAGAAAATAACTGTGATTTTTTTTATCCATTATCACCCATAGGTGAGAAACTAAATGTAATTTGTCTAAAATTCTAAAAATGAACTAAATATGTAAGAAAAATCACAAATTTGGTATGAATATTGAAATGTATGTAGTCCTATATTACTAGTAATTTAAATAAAGGATTTTAACGACAAAATACAGCCTCTATGGTGCAGTTTGGATTCACATTTGCTATAATCTTGGGCCTTGTCTTGTCAGCAGTGTTGCTATCGTCGCCGTGGAAACTCAGGCCCCACCCCTCGAGTCCCAAACCAGGAAGTGTGCTTTGGTGCAACATAATAAGCTTGAGGCAAAGGAGAAGGATGCTAGCAAAGTGGCTGTAAACCAGGCAATACATAGCGCCCCAACTCTCTCCCCACTGCCCACCCATGCCACTCTCCAAGTCTGTAAGGAGGAGGCAGGGCAGGGCAAAATCAAGGCTGAGGAAAGGGTGCAGGAGGTGGGTTCGCAAGCACCAAAGAGACCCTTCTGGCTGGAGGATGATCAACTACCTCCAATGATGTGAGATGCTTATGATGAACTATTTTATGCATGGCTGTGTTACCTAAACAATGGATTCCACATGTGGATGTTTATTTCATTATTGTTTACATCTTAAAGTGTTGATTTTGAATTCCCTTGAGAAGTGTTGATACAAAGTGCCACTGCTACAGGTGGTTTCCGTTCATTCACACTGTGCTGTTGTTGTTTTAGGACGAGTCGAAGAGTTGCTTTTATATCTGAGGACACAGAGTAAGTTGGACGGGGAGATAATTGCATGAAATAAGCATATTTTCCTTTACTACTTTTCTTCCATTCCAGTACATCTTGCTAACACTTGCTTACAAAGCTTTTCATTTGATGTTACTGCAAAGGATTAGTAAGGATTTGGTCAAATTTTAAAGGTGCACCGTGTAACTATTCTTGGAGAGGGTACGCCACATGCTAGTCTCCATGTACGGCAAAAGGTACAGATCAGTTTGCTGGAGAGGCGGGCCCACTCATATAAGAATCCATGTGCAATGATATTTCTTGAACAATAAAATCACATCTAATGAAACATACTAAGCAAAGTAATAACATCTCCCTAAAGAAAAAAACAAGTGCGGCGTATCCTCCACCAGAAAAGTTACACAATGCACCTAAAAAATTGTAAATTACAAATATGGGGGAAAAAAATGTATATTTAGTGAGGTAATGAATACGACTAGTACTAGTTTAGGTTGAGGTGCTACTATAGTTGTTGTTAAATCCATAAACTAACCCTTTGCAAATTTAAATTGTACAATTTTCTATTTGCTCAAAATGACAACTTGGCATTTCCCAAACACATGTTTGAGAACAGATCAATTGTGTATTAAACAGATAATGACAACATAACATAATAATAACATAATAATGAGCATAATAATAATAATACCTAGTAATGTATGAATGAATTTCACATCTTTTACAATATCCAAAGAAGTTTGGGAAATGGCCATTTTGATTAACTATAACTAACATTCCTTGCTTCTCTTTCTTTGCAGTGGTGCTTTTTCAATTTCTATTGCTTTTGTTAAGATACTGAGCTAAAAATAGATTTTAATAAAGCCAGTACTTGATCTGCTTGCTTATATTTGTTTTTCTTTGTTGTCTCTAGGAGTGCGAGTATGGGTGACATTCTAAATGAGGACGAGATGGGACACTTGCCTCACATCAGCCCGTCCCGATACGAGCACATGCAGGAGCAGTACAGCAACTTCAAAGAGGATGAGAATCAGTGGCAAGATGTAAGAAATCAAACAAACTAACAATACACTGTTGAATTAAATGGCGCTCGGATATGCTAAGTGTTATCGTGACAGGACCTGGCTCGGTGGAAGAACCGCAGACGAAGTGCCTCCCAGGATCTGATCAAGAAGAAGGAGGAGAGAAATATGATAGAGAAGAAGATGAAGGAGGAGAGCGATAGAAGGAAAAGCATCAAAACTTACAAAGAGATCATCGAGGAGAAGTAAGGAGTCAGTTTAAAAAGACTACAAGACTGTTGAAAGTTGCTTATACTGAAAATACATACATGCTCAAAATATTACTAATACTAAATATTGGATAACAGGAGGATAATATAACTAATCCAGATGTTTGGTCTTAGATGAACTAGAGTAAACTTACTAGAAAATAAATACACAAGAATTAATAAATAATTAATTAATTAATTAATTAATTATAATTATATATTATAATCTGTATTCTTCTGTAGTCTGTATATAAGACATTATATTGCATTTGGGTTTCATTATCGCATACATGTAAAATTAAAAGTAATTTCAGGTTTCAGATTCAGGTTTTTGCTTATTTCATCTCATCATGGAGAAACTTGGCTCGAAGCAGGGGGTAGTAGCATTAACATAACAGACAGTCATGACATGACACAACAGAAGACCAAAGAAAAACATGTAGAACTGGATCATATACAGTCACACAGGCTCCACGCATCAGCACAGTCAGTCCATGTTAGAATAAATGTTAGAGACTGGGATACAAACAAGTTTCAAACCTGTTATTTTTGCATAAATGAACCCTGTATCTCCTCCCAGACTACAGGAGCTCATACTGTGTGTTGAGTACATGAGAGAGATCCGTGACTGTTCAGAGTGGATACACCTGAGTCTTCCCCGGTGCCTCCTCCCGGTGGGACATGCCCGGAACACCTCCTGAGGGAGGTGTCCAGGAGGCATCCGAAACAGATGCCCGAGCCACCTCAGCTGGCTCCTCCACGTGGAGAAGCAGCGGCTCTACTCCGAGCTCCTCCCGTGTGACTGAGCTCCTAACCCTATCTCTAAGGGTGCGCCCAGCTGCTCTGCGGAGGAAACTCATTTCGGCCGCTTGTATCCGCGATCTCGTCCTTTCGGTCATTACCCAGAGCTCATGACCATAGGTGAGGGTAGGAACGTAGATTGACCGGTAAATTGAGAGCTTCGCCTTTCGGCTCAGCTCCCTCTTCACCACAATGGTCCGGTACAGCGACCACATCACTGCCGACGCTGCACCGATCCGCCTGTCAATCTCACGCTCCATCCTCCCCTCACTCGTGAACAAGACCCCGAGATACTTGAACTCCTCCACCTGAGGCAAGGACTCCCCACCCAACCAGAGAGGGCAAGCCACCTTTTTCATGGCCTCGGATTTGGAGGAGCTGATCCTCATCCCAGCCGCTTCACAGTCGGCTGCAAACCGCCCCAGTGCACATTGGAGGTCCCGGTTTGATGAAGCCATCAGGACAACATCATCCGCAAACAGCAGAGATCCTGTGGTTCCCAAACCGGATCCCCTCCGGCCCCTGACTGCGCCTAGAAATTCTGTCCATAAATATAATGAACAGAACCAGTGACAAAGGGCAGCCCTGGCGGAGTCCAACATGCACCGGAAACAGGTCCGACTTACTACCGGCAATGCGAACACAGCTCCTGCTCCGGTCAGGCCCCGGTCAGGGACCGAACAGCCCTTAGCAAAGGGCCCCGAACCCCGTACTCCCAGAGCACTCTCCACAGGACCCCACAAGGGACACGGTCGAATGCCTTCTCCAGATCCACAAAACACATGTGGACTGGTTGGGCAAAATCCCATGCAGAGTATAGAGCTGGTCCAGTGTTCCCCGGCCAGGACGAAAACCACACTGCTCCTCCTGAATCCGAGGTTCGACTATCGATCGAATTCTCCTCTCCAGCATCCTGGAATAGACCTTACCGGGAAGGCTGAGGAGTGTGATTCCCCGATCATTGGAACACACCCTCTGGTCCCCCTTCTTAAACAGAGGGACCACCACCTCGGTCTGCCAGTCCAGAGGTACTGTCCCCGACCGCCACGAGATGTTGCAGAGACGTGTCAGCCAAGACAGCCCTACAACATCCAGCGACTTGAGATAATCAGGACGGATCTCATCCACCCCCGGGGCCTTGCCACCGAGGAGCTTTCCAACCACCTCAGTGACTTCAGCCAGGGTGATGAACGAGTCCGCCTCCGAGTCTCCAGCCTCTGCTTCCTCCTCGGAAGACGTGACGGCGGGATTGAGGAGATCCTCAAAGTATTCCTTCCACCGTCCGATAACATCCCCAGTCGGGGTCAACAGCTCCCCACCTCCACCGTAAACAGTGTTGGTGAAGCACTGCTTCCCCCTCCTGAGGCACCGAACGGTTTGCCAGAATTTCTTTGAGGCCGTCCGATAGTCCTCCTCCATGGCCTCTCCGAACTCCTCCCAAACCCGAGTTTTTGCCTCTGCCACCACCCAGGCTGCAGCACGCTTGGCCCGCCGGTACCCATCAGCTGCCTCAGGAGTCCCATGAGCCAACAAGGCCCGATAGGACTCCTTCTTCAGCCTGACGGCATCCCTTACTTCCGGTGTCCACCACCGGGTTCGGGGATTGCCGCCGCGACAGGCCCCACAGACCTTACGACCACAGCTACGGGCGGCCGCATCGACAATAGAGGCCGAGAACAGAGCCCACTTGGACTCTATGTCCCCAACCTCCCCCGGAATCCGGGAGAAGCTCTCCCAGAGGTGTGAGTTGAAGGGGCCCCTGACAAAGGGCTCTGCCAGACGTTCCCAACAGACCTTCACAATACGCTTGGGCCTGCCAGGTCTCTCCGGCTTCCTCCCCCGCCAGCGGACCCAACTCACAACCAGGTGGTGATCGGTTGACAGCTCTGCCCCTCTCTTTACCAGAGCGTCCAAGACACGCGGCCGGAGGTCAGATGACACGACAAGAAAGTCGATCATCGACCTCCGTCCTAGGGTGTCCTGGTGCCACGTGCACTGATGGACACCCTTGTGCTCGAACATGGTGTTCGTTATGGACAAACTGTGGCTAGCACAGAAGTCCAATAACAGAACACCGCTCGGGTTCAGATCAGGGAGGCTGTTCCTCCCAATCACCCCTCTCCAGGTGTCACTGTCGTTGCCCACGTGGGCGTTGAAGTCCCCCAGGAGAACAACGGAGTCCCCGGTCGGTGTACTATCCAGTACCCCTCCCAGGCACTCCAAGAAGGCCGGGTACTCTGCACTGCTGTTCGGCCCATAGGCTGACACAACAGTGAGAGACGTGTCCCCGATCCGCAGGCGTAGGGACACGACCCTCTCATTCACCAGGGTGAACTACAACACTCGGCGGCTGAGCTGTGGGGCAATGAGCAGGCCCACACCAGCCCGCTGCCGTTCCCCGCGGGCCGTTCCCCGCGGGCCGTTCCCCGCGGGCCGTTCCCCGCGGGCCGTTCCCCGCGGGCCGTTCCCCGCGGGCCGTTCCCCGCGGGCCGTTCCCCGCGGGCCGTTCCCCGCGGGCCGTTCCCCGCGGGCCGTTCCCCGCGGGCCGTTCCCCGCGTTCCCCAGCCTCCCTCAAGGAGTTGGGTTCCAGAGCCCAAGCTGTGCGTGGAGGTGAGGCCAACTATATCTGGTCGGTAACGCTCAACCTCCCGCACAAGCTCAGGCTCCTCCCCCCCCAGCGAGGTGACATTCCATGTCCCCAGAGCTAGTCTCCATGTCCGGAGATCCGGCCGTCGAGGTCCCCGCCTTTGACTGCCGCCCAGATCTCTCTGCACCCGGCCCTTATGGATCCTCCTGCGGGTGGTGGGTCCACAGGAGGACGGCCCCATGTCGCTTCTTCGAGCTTCGCCCGGCCGGGCCCCGTGGGGAAAGGCCCGGCCACCAGACGCTCACTGGCGAGCACCCACCCCAGGTCTGGCTCCAGGGTGGGGCCCCGGTGATGCCAGTGTGGACGACGTATCTGACCTTTTTTAAAAACTCAACATAAGGGCTTCTGAACCGCTCTTAGTCTGACCCGTCCCCCAGGACCTGTTTGTCTTGGGTGACCCTACCAGGGGCATAAAGCCCCTGACACCATAGCTCCCGGGATCATTTGGGCACTCAAACCCCTCCACCACGTTAAGGTGGCGGCTCAAGGAGGGGAGAATTTTTACTTCAAACTTCAAAATGTCTCATCAAAGAACATAAAATTGGTGGGCTTTTACAGCATATAATTCTCTGAGTAGTTTGGCATTGTCAGTACATAAGATGCATCATTCATAATTTCATTTATTTTAAAGGGAACGCAGAGAGGCGGAGCTATGTGAAGCCTATAGGAATGCTGCAACCTCAGAAGAGGCCGCCATGGTTCTACAGCGATATGCTCTTCGTTTTACTATCAGCGATGCCACTCTGGACAGTCTGAAAGTGCCCAGGCCTGTCGTCATGGCTACCGATCCAGACCAAGAGCAAACGGACAAAGAGCTCAAGCCTTCGACACCTGTAAAAGAGGAAGACTTAAAAGTTTCAGAACAACACAAAATGGTCATCAAAACAGACAACAAGCACAATATTGAACATGTGGATTTAACAAAAAAACAGGAAGATATAGTCTGTCTCTCCTCCATCCCTACTCCACCCACCAGCCCTGTAAAGACTCCAGAATGTGAGTTACCGCTGTTACCGAAAAAACCTGTGAGTAAAACAGCAGAGAGTCCAAGCACCGTACAGCCACAGTGGACAGCGGTGGTACAGTCTCAGGCCAAAATCCCTTCTGCCCCTTCACCTCTACCCCGGACCCAAATGCTCCCAACCACCACTGTGCCTCCTCCTCCCTCCAGACCTGTGCCTCTGCTGGCAGCCAAACCATGGAGCTCACAGTCTGGAAACAAGTCATTCAAGGTTTGTTTATGTACAAGCATTCACAATACACTGTCTTTATATATTTTGCAGTTGTTGAAGGATAGAATTGTTATAATGTGTTCATAAAAAGAACATAAATGCACACACAAATGGTGTCGGAACTCCTTTTGCCAATTAACTACAGATGTTATACTTTTTTCCTCAACAGTTAACTAGCATCACTGCAGAAACACTATTTTATAAGTTCAGTATTTATATAAAGGGAAATTCAAATTATTATTTTTCTCAAACAATTAACTGGCATTTTGTACAGTAACAACACAAATATGATATAAGTTCAATTATTATAAGAATAATGAAGAACGAGGGAGACAGAGTGATCCTCCAAAGTAAATTTGAGTAGGGTATCATTTATTTAGGGTTATCAATTAATCTTAGAAGGATCTGAAATTCTCATCAAATAAAACACTGAGCTTGTCTTTGCTATGAATAAAATGCTTAAGATGCCTAAAGTCTTTATAATCTATATTTCATGTCTTCCTCAGATGGATGGGCTGGTGAGAGTGAATGGAGAAGCTGCTGAAACTTCTTCCACTCACACTCCCCCGCTCTCCCCCATGCAGTCACCAGAGGGAGCCAAACCTGCCACACCCACCTCACCTCCCACCCCCATCTCACCCGTGAAGCCTGATAAAGAGATCCCATGTGAACAGACAGTGACCGTAGAGGGGACAGTGCAGCCCCTGCCCGATTCTCCTCCTCAGGGAGAGAGGCCCCAGTCTGCGACCAGCTCTGCTATCAGCTCTCTGATCGGCGGCAGGAACTGTATCATCACCACCACCATCGTCACAGAGCTCACACACGTGGAGCCAGTCACACTGGAAAAGCACACCAATGGACAGGTATATTTTGTTGTTGTTTGGGCCTATAAGTATTATAAAGTATTATAAAACTGGACAGTACGCAGGGTTAAAGGTCCTATATTCTATTGAATTGACTCTTGTGAGCTTTAAGCCATGTTAGAATGTTGCTGCCTCATCAAAAACATACCTGGAGTCGTGTTTTGTTTCATACACACATGTTTGCGTAACCCTTTGTTATTAGTCTGTCTATATTTCCAAAGCTCACTGCCTTATGATGTCATGAAGCAGTAGTTTTAGTTAACATCTACCTTTAGTTCAGTAAACACTGCCCATCACAAGGCTGAAATCTTCCAAATGTTTCTAATTAAGGTGTGTGGAGTTAAAAACACAGTGCAGCACTTTCTGTATTGTAACATGACTTCACAAAGTGGAACAGTGTTTTCTGTTTGAGAACTAAATAGGGTTTGTGTGTTAAACATGTGTGAGCGAAACAAAACAACTCTGTTTTTGAGAAGATAACAATATTTTAACATATATCAGAAAAATGCGTTAAATGGGCATTATGTAACTCCATGGAGATGAATACAGTTAAATTAAACCTCTATCTGGCATAACAGTTGTTTTTATTACTAAGATATCTGAAAAAACATGCATTCTTAAAGTGAGCAAGGTCAATAAGTTGAACTTGATCACAAATAGACTAAATTTACTGGGTTTAAGTAAACGTCACAGCACTCTATTGGTTTATAATATTTAATTGAGAAGTTGTTACAAGTTGAAGGGCCAAATCTCAAACCGAAATGAACTGGCCAAAGCAATAATACTGTCTGGATTCTTGGACAACCAATGACCAGTGACAACGGTCTTTCAGTATTATTAAAGGTCCCATGGCATGAAATGTTCACTTTCTGAGGTTTTTGAACGTTAATGTGAGCTCCCCTACCCTGTTTAGGCCCCCCCCCCATGGCTAAAAGTTGCGAAATGTCTAAACTGAGCATTTGCGATCCTTTTCTGCGTTACAAAAAAACAGTGTTCAAACGGGCGAGTTCGGACAAGGCACCTTATTGACGTCAGATCGGCAAATGCAGCTCCAGCCCCTCCCTCTGTCTCCGCTCAGCGTCCCTGTATATCCCGCCCATAGAGTTTGGACTGTGAATGCGCTACACAATGTGAAATGCGTTTTTTTATTTGCCTGGAGGCACGTCCGAGTGTTTCTAGGCTCGGAAGTCCTTTATCTGAGCCTCTGGACCTCTGAAATACCAGTGGTTTAATTTTATTTTCTGTGTAAATATGCTTTTTTTCTCTCATCTGTCTTTGTGTGTAAAACACGGAAGCGAGCAGAGAGCGGTGCCGAGCTGCGGGGGAAACCCGCCCCCCCCCCCCGCTCCTTAGCCAATCTCTCTGTCCTTCTCATTTGCACTGAAGCAGCAACACTCAGAATAAAGCATTTTAGACACATATCTAGCCTCATGAAGACTGTCAGAGTCATATCTCATGCAGTGAGTGTTGATTTTGGAAGAAGGATTCATTTACAGTATTAGGGAACCATTAAGGAGCCATATAAAAGCATCAAGAAGTACCATGTCATGGGATCTTTAAACTTCTAAACTCCTAACATAAGCCCTATACTGAAGAAAAAATAGATGATTTGTTATTATTACATATTTTTTTGAAAAGTAGATTTGATTCCATTTGAACTTTTTTGTTTTGAACATAAAATAATCAAGACCCAACTGAGCATTATGTAATGTGAGAGTGCGTGGGTGGCTTTGATCATTCCGTCTAGCAGCATTAGAATGATCACAGAGGTTTGTAAGTAGTAAATTTAATACAGCTTGTTACAGTGACAGTAAAACTTGGCAAAACACTACTAGAACTTTGCCAGCTGAAATGGATCAAGCCCATAAAGGTTTCCATAATATGGAGTCACAAGTGTTCAAGCAATAAATAACACTGGGGAAATAGACTATCCTAAATGAGGTCCATACACTTTATTTTACAATATTTAACACATTTGATAAACTATTTCCTTTTACTTTAAATATGGATGGGTATAAAAATATTAAAATTAATATTCCTCTAAAATGCTAGTGGAGTACTAACAAAATAGTTGCACATAATGTTTTTATTGTAAAGATAAAAACATGTTTCAGATGAGAGATCGACCAATATGTTTTTTTTTTATCATGGGCGATACTGTTTAGAATCCAGAGCTGCTGATGGCCCATAAGCTCTGCCGATATTTTGGGCCCAAATTATATAATTTAAATTTATTAAAAACATTTTTCACCACAAACCTCATAAGAGAGCTGTGTAGCAGTTATCAGCAGTTGCACTAAAGTGTTAACATAATAATAACTTTATAGGTATTTTTAGGTTGTAATTATCAGTGTGTGTTGGACATTAAAGGCAGATAGCTGAAAAAGTCCAATACAGTGGTACCTCACCTTACGAAAGACCCAACAAACGAAAATTCCAAGTTACGAAACGCCTTCACGTTAAATTTTGGTCTCTAGATACGAAAAAAAATTCAAGTTACGAAACGTGAAATCTCAAAAATTCAAATAATGCACGCTCAGATGCGCACTCACATACGCTTTTCTCAGACTGGATTTAAACTTTTCTCACATTTGTCTCTCTTTAAACACTCAAACTTTCATAGATTTTTCATAGATTTTCAAAATTTATTAATAGTGAAGTGTGGGGGGAAGGGGGAGGGCGGAGAAGTGTGCGCGCGGACACGTGTGATAGCGCAGCATGACCCGGCGCGGGGCTGCGAGCACGAGACCCGTGCTCAAACCGTGCCTCCTCTAAAACAGGATTAAACCAGGTCTGAACCAGGTCTAAACCAAGTCTAAACCAGGATTAAACCACCACGGCTCTTACCTGCGTTCGTTCATGCGCTCGGACTGCGTGCGGTCCCCTCCTCGCCGCGGTCCCCTCCTCGCTGCTCACCTCAGCTGTGACTCGTGAGAAACCAGGAAATAGACCCACCTGGTCTAGTCCTGGTTTAGTCCAGGTTTAGTCCTGGTCCAGTCCAGGTATAGACCTTGTTTAGACCTGGTTTAGTCCACATTTAGTCCTGGGTCTACAGTCTCTTAGCCAATCAGGACCCAGAACACAGTGTTACACTATAAAAAAAAAGTTACACTATAAAAAAAACTTGAAACGGGGGCTTGGAACGAATCAGCCTTTTTCCATTGAAATAGCTACTCAACTTACGAAAAATTCACGTTACGAAACCACTTCTGGAACGAATTAATTTCGTAAGGTGAGGTACCACTGTACTGGTATATTGGTATATTGGTCTGTCGCTAGTTTAAATCATCCTATATTTTTGTTATGCTTTTTTATATAAAAATCTGTCAGATTTTATTTTTACTTTTATTTTACTTGTATGGATTATGTGGATGCAATCATGGATGCAAATAAATAAATAGGATTAAACAAACAAATAATGAACCTATTGTAATAATAACGGTCTTTGTAGGTAAATGGCACATCCACCTTCACTCAGGAGCCAGTGGAGGAACAGAGGGTTCCAGTATCTCCATTACCTAACAGTATGCAGGACTTCTCCCCCACGATGACAGGTAAAGTCTGGAACACATGTTTTCTGGTTGTTAGTGTTACTATTTATATCGCTGAGCCATCTTTAGTTAATTTATTCATGAACTTTGTCTTTTTTCCCACAGAAGCTATAGAGGACGGCAACTTAACCGTATGTATCTCTGCTTTGTGCTAGCTTGTTTTTCGTGTCCTCTTCATTCTTAAATTTGACCCTGTCCTTACCCTTGTCTTCCTCCAGTTGTGCTGTAGTCAAACTTGTCCTCTCACCTCCTCTCTTTCTGTCCTTTTTACTCTGTCCACTTGTGCGTGTGTGCTATCATTGCAATGGGTGTGTGGGTAGACTGAGACCCCCATGTTGAACTTGGCTAAACGTGTAAATCACTGGGTATGGGACCCCAATGAGGAGCGCAAACGGCTGGAGAGGTGGCAGCAGGAGCAAGAGCGCCTCCTACAGGTACAAAGAGGATAGTGTGCGCATGCATGGATCCGCGACTGTAACACATGCTGGTTATGGCTGTGTGTGTTGGTGATTTTGACTGGGCGTTGTAAATGCGCTGTTTAATGTGATGGTATGTGTCTCCAGGAGCAGTATGAGAAGGAGCAGGAGAAGCTGAAGAAGGAGTGGGAGAGAGCGCAGTTAGAAGTGGAGGAGGAAGAAAGGAAACACAATGAAGAGGTAGTCGTACATTCTATTCCCGATCTTGAGCAGTGTTGTTGTCATTTGGCACTAGCAGAGTCTTCTACTGAGCTTTTAAGTGCCTGTGACAGGATTAAACTACTCATTTTACTGAATCACATTTAAGAACATTCTGTTTAAAATAATACTTTTTTTCATTCAGATTCAGATTTTACTTCATGGAAAACATGATGTCACGCTTGGGAATTTAAGTGGGCAAAAAATAATATTTGACAAATAAAAATACAGGGGGTCCTCGGGTTACGACGTTGATCCGTTCTTAAGACGCGTCGTAACCCGAATTTCGTCGTAAGTCGGATTTTGCCTTTGATCTTCCAACCAAAGCACCAATAACCTTTCCATCTCAATAATTAGACCACTACGCTGCTTGGTTATCACTGCCACTTTCATAGGAGCAGATCAGAGCCCACATCAGGTACTTCCGCCCACATTGGGCACGCACACGAGGCTGTCTTCTCTGCCCTACAACCACAACAGTGCGTATTCTTCCGCCGTGCGCCGTTCGCGTTTGTTTACATCTCTTACCACGCTAAACCACGTAAGACAGAATGACGCGTAATATATATATAATCACGTAACCACGAAACGTTGTAACCCGAGACCGTCATAACCCGAGGACCCCCTGTATAGGAAAACAGCTTTATTTTGATGAAATAACATTTAAAGTATCAGAAAAATGTGTGTGAATTGTGCCTAACTTTTAGGTAGAGTTGTTTTTAATGTTGTTTATCAAAATAGCAATTTGATGTTAATGTTCCTTGTGTTTGACAACCTTGTGTGGTCAATCCCTTTTGCAGGAGAGACGCATTCTAGAGGAAACTGTTGTTCCACTCAATCCCACAGGCATTCTGAGCCAGCCTCCTACACAGACTAATATAACCTTACCAACTGAAGTGACCAAGGCACCTAGCAGCACTATCCCTCTACAACACAATGGCCATAAGGTCCCATTAGGAAACGAGGGGCAACATGCTTCTAAACTGCACTTTTTCCAAGGTACACTGCAAGCAAATTATCCTTCAGTTTTATTGTAAGAGCATGTAGTTTTTATGATTATTTCTGAATTTGGTGAAATAATACCCATGGTACATTTTTATTACACCAAGTGGAATTTTGTAAAAATTATAGAAAGTTTTCCTCTGTATTGTATTGTAAGTTCTTCCTCTATGTATCTCATCAATACACAAAATTCCACTCTTTTCAGTGTTTTTTTTCCTACTTTCTATATTTTAGATATATCCAGAAGACACCAAATATATGAAGCAAGATATATGGGATTATGTAGTAAAGAAAAAAGTTTAATAACTCTACAAAAGGTGGCTAGTTTAAGGATTATTAATATGTTGTTATACTTCATATGTATTGATGTCTTCTGTTTGTATATAAATTATAAAATATAGAAAATAGTAAAAATAAAGAAAAAAAACCCTTTTGACTGGTATTGTATATGAAGTATGCCTAACCTGTCATATACACTCTTAAATAGACTCCACATGTGAAGTAGAACCCTCCAGAAAACAGGAGCTACAGAAGACTGAATCTCTTGACCACAGCCCTCAGGCCAAGCAGCCACAGAATGTTAAGAGGTACAGCCATGTCCCTTTATCAGCATATGTTTATCTTATTCGGCCTTTATTTACAAACTGCTGATGTGCTCTGATTGTATCGATAGGTCTGGATCACATGACACAGCAGTGGGGCGTCAGCAGTCTCATCCATCACCCCATCCCCCATCTCCAAGCAGGTTTTTGGGCTTATAGTACACAACTGCAGTACTGTTTTTATATAAAGTATTATATGTACATTAACTGCTTGTCCGTTTGCTGTTTGTTTAGATGTGTGAGTGGGAAAAGACTATGTTCTGGTTGTTCTCAGCCTCTGGGAAAGGGAGCGGCCATGATCATTGATACTCTGGGACTCTTTTTCCATATGCAGTGCTTCAAGGTATACAATACACACACAGACAACCAGATAAATTGAATTAGTTTTGCTATTTCTAGTATATGTCCCTAATCAAAACACAATATATAAAAAATATATATCAAAACCACCATCTTCCATTGACCTAGTGACCTATTGAATTCAACTCTTTTGGTTCATACATTTCGTATTATTTCTGGTAAATTCTTCAGTCACAATAAATTGTAAATGGTCTGTTTTCAGTGTGGGGTTTGTGATGGCCAGCTGGGCGATGCCACTGCAGGCACTGATGTTAGGATCCGTAATGGACAGCTCAGTTGTCATGAGTGCTACATCGCGTCTCGAGGTGAGAACTTGTCCACACTTCAGCAGGCTCTTGAAAATGGTTATGGTCATGAACATATGCAAAGTAGTAGTAGAAATAGTAGTAGTAGTAGCAGCAGTAGTAGTAATGCAGTGCAATATTGCACAGTCTTAGTAATTATAGATAAGATTTAGAAACACAAAAGAATCAATATGTGTGCAGAACTGTGACAATTGCTGACATTTTTGTTTTGTCCAGGGAGAGGTCAGCCCACAACTCTATGATGATGTCCTTAATATGCCCACCAGCTTTTCAACATAGACAGCTTACTGGATTCCTAAATCACATTTGGAACATTTTAAACATTTCTGGAATCTTCTGGAATCGATTTTTCCAAACAAACAGCACAACCAGCTTTACTGGAATATACAAATGGACGAAAACACTATTCCAAAATTCCAGCCATTTATGAATATTTGTAGCATGGATTTAATTGCTCTCTTTAATCCTTTGCACAACTATAATGATAACAATAACAAAATTGGAGTAGCATGTCCATTTTAATGCCTTAGCCCTTCTCATTTTCTGTTTATGGATTTGCATGAACCTAAAGCTTATATTTAAGTTATTTTGTTCACAGATGGAACACTGAGAGTGCTGTATGTTTCTTAACAAAATATCTTTTATCATATGTTCTAATATAAATACACACAATTGTTTTCCAATCCATTATGACACTGGTTCTTGGACATTTGCTTTGACTGGAATGCATGTAATTAATAATTTGTGTTTTTAGGGTTCTTTTCTTTCTCTTTAAGATGTTTTAAACATATTCAAGATTCAAAGCTTTTATTGTATTGTGAATATTGTGAATTCTTGTTCGAATCAGTGCCTTATGTAAAGAATTAGAGGGCTACTCACATGGACCTCTGGGTCATGGCACATTGTGAGAGACAGAAGTGCATGTGTGTTGGAATCATGCATGTAGAAAGTATGTATGCAGTGACTTGAAGCTCCATACCAGCATTTTTCCATCTATTCTCACCTTGTTCATCTCAAGGCTTAATCCAATGACCATACTTGCTGCTCTTTTGTCAAAGCTCATGATAAATGGAAACACAACATCAAATCATGAATGGAAGAGGAGCAGAATTGCAGAATTGTCTTTTATAGCAAGTGTATGTTTATCAATAAAACCGTTTAAGTGATTTTTGCAGTGAGTTTTCATCGTGTGATATTATGTATCTTATGTAGTGCTATGCTTGAGATATAGTGCTAATGATAAATAAAAAAGTCCAAATCTGTGTACTCTTGACTACACCTAGTATCGTATTTATGATAATTAGTATTCTACTGCTCTCTAGTGGTTCTTTTACAGAGTGAGCTACTTTAGCAAACAAACCGTGTACAGGATCAGTCAAGACATGTCAAGTATATCGAAATTGTTGTTGATCAAAGTAATAATAAAAATAAAAACACTACAGTATCATGTAGTATAGAGAGGACTGTTCCATCTACACTATATAAAAATATGAAGAGGTCGGAACTATTGTTCTAGGGACCAACGTCAATTAACTCGAGAATCTTTGGACGTCCCCCAAATACCGGAAGTTTACAGTCACTTGACAGGATGTGAACATGTTTATATTTTGCAATAGAAATTGACCAGTTTATGAATTCTTAACATCGAACTGTAATGGACCCACGAGAACCATCACGACATCTCGTATGTATCTTTTGTTTATTCGTCTCTCACACTGATGAGTGCATTTATTAGCGTTTTCTTTTGCGCAGAAATTACTCGAGCTGAGTGGCTCACGAGGTTAGCGTGCCTTTTCCATAACAGTAAACTAATGGAAAAGAAATCTCACATTTATGGCGTTTTATCTGAATATAATTATTTCCTGTGGATACAAGAGTAATAGGTGGAGTTTTAAAGATTAAAGATTGTTTTTGCTTTTACTTTCACTTTTAGTACTTGTATCTGTCTTTAGTGTAATCTCTATTAATTCTGGACTTCTGATTTTAAAAAGCTGCACTGTGCTTCTTACAATCTCAATCTCACAATACATTCAGATAATGCTGTTAACGCTTCCTCTTTGCTTACTATTTCATTTAAAAAAAGAGAAGCCACATGTTTGTTTGTATTCTTGTCATTATTAAAATTGTGATACAGGGGTACTATCTAACAATTTGTTCTGATTATGTAATCCAACCTTCTGTTCATCTCAGAGTGCTCCTGAAGTGGACTTGACTCGTAGCATGGACGAGGACTCCATGGTTGATGGTCCTCTGATCTCAGCTGATGCCCTGCACTCTGCCATCAAGAGGGAGTTTCAGACACTGCCCACACACTGCCATGCTGCTCTGCTCTCGGTGCTGCATGTACGTTATTATGGGCTTGTTTATCATATGAGGCTGTGTAATATTCATATTGATCTAGATTCAGTAGTATTTTTTTCCGATCCAAACACTTTCTTTTGTTCTTTCGGTATTGATTTCATGAATATAATTACGATATTTTCTTGCACAACAAACACAACAAATTGTCCTGGTAAATGTAGTATGAATGTATTAACTCTACTGTTCAAAAAAGGGACATTAGACCTTGGGAACAGGAAACCATGTTGTAGTTGAGTGCAATACTTGGCCAAAGGAGAAATTCAATTTGTCAACTGGACAAAGTTTATTTGGTCAAACATGTTTTGCAGCTCATCCAAGCTGCTTCTTCAGTTCTGGGTAGAGTGCTGGTGGACACTGCTTATAACTAGCTGCAGGGAGGAGCTAACTACACTGAAATTACAATGAAACTATCACACCTCATAGTAATTTCATTGTAGTTAGCTCAATTTCTCCTTTTGCCATGGATTCTACTTGGACGACTGAGGGATTCTTCACACATCTTAAGTGCAATACTTGTTTTTACAAATAAAAACATTAGTATATTTTTTAGGTCTGGAATAAAGCTTCAACAAAACCTCCATATTATGTTTCTTATAATCATTATTAACTTTATTTTGTTGCCTTTACCCATTTTACAGGTGGTGTACGTCATCTTATCGGTTTTGGTGGCCATTATGTGCATTCTAAAAGAAGGCGATGTAGAACAGTGTAACAGCATCTTGCAGTCTGTTGGAGGAGACGGTGCCATAGTGTTTGGAAAAGTCTTTTTATGGGTATTTGTTCTGCTGTTTACAATCTGCGCCAAGTACCACCACCGGCTGGCCAGAACCAGGGGCTACCTAAAATTCTACAGACACATGCAAGAAGTGATCCACCTGCCTCTGGTTTTTCACTCTGGGGGTAAGACTGTCTTTTTACCACAAGAGGGTAGCACCTCAATGACTAAATGACATTTGATTCTATTGATGTGATATTTTGTGTTCTTTGAAGGCAATGCCATGCTGCTATGGCTTTTGGTTGCAAAAATACCACAGGATCTGAAAACGTACCTTGTGCTTGCTGTTCTGGCGATGGAGCTGCTGGTGGCGTTACCATGTGTAGTTTATTATACAGGTAAAATACTCTTTATACCACAGAAAGATGAAACATCAGTACATCCTTACACTCATAAAAGTATGCATACAAGAACATTTAAAACCATATTTTTGTACAGTCAGTTCAACATTTAAATCTGACCATGTTTTCTCAGATGATGGGTAGAACTGATTTCTACAGAGTTCACCTTTTTTGCTGTTAAAATGTAGATATTTTGACCTGGGTTATAATAAATATCTCTGTAATTAGTGGGCCTGTCCACATGAAACAAAATTTGGCATAATGTTCAACAATTAACTGAGGTGAAATGTTCTTATCATTAGGAAAATGTAGTGACATTATACAAACAGTGTTCCCCGGCCGGGAAGACTGCCCGGGGGGCATTCGACCCTGTACCTCGTGGGGTCCTGTGGAGAGTGCTCTGGGAGTATGGGGTTCGGGGCCCTTTGTTAAGGGCTGTTCGGCCCCTGTATGACCGGAGCAGGAGCTGTATTCGCATTGCCGGTAGTAAGTCGGACCTGTTTCCGGTGCATGTTGGACTCCACCAGGGCTGCCCTTTGTCACCGGTTCTGTTCATTATATTTATGGACAGAATTTCTAGGCACAGTCAGGGGCCGGAGGGGATCCGGTTTGGGAACCACAGGATCTCTGCTGTTTGCGGATGATGTTGTCCTGATGGCTTCATCAAACCGGGACCTCCAATGTGCACTGGGGCGGTTCGCAGCCGAGTGTGAAGCGGCTGGGATGAGGATCAGCTCCTCCAAATCCGAGGCCATGGTTCTCGACCGGAAAAAGGTGGCTTGCCCTCTCTGGGTGGGGAGTCCTTGCCTCAGGTGGAGGAGTTCAAGTATCTTGGGGTCTTGTTCACGAGTGAGGGGAGGATGGAGCTTGAGATTGACAGGCGGATCGGTGCAGCGTCGGCAGTGATGAGGTCGCTGTACCGGACCGTTGTGGTGAAGAGGGAGCTAGAAGAAGAAGAAGTGAACTTTATTGATCTCACACTGGAGAAATTCTTCTCTGCATTTTAACCCATCCTATATATATATACATATATTAGGAGCAGTGGGCAGCACACATTAGGGCGCCCGGGGACCATCTCCATGATCTTCTTGCTTCGGCTTGGTCAGGACCTAAGCTGGAGTACCTATGGTGCATGTTTTTTGGGTTGGTGGGGGAAACCGGAGTGCCCGGAGGAAACACACCCAGACACGGGGAGAACATGCAAACTCCACACAGAAAGGCTCTGGCGACCCGGGGATCGAACCCAGACCATGCATGCAAACTCCACACAGAACACACACGGAAAGGACCCGGGGATCGAACCCGGAACCTTCTTGCTGTGAAGCAAGAGCGCTAACCACTCTGCTACCGTGCCGCCATATAGCTGTGCCAAAAGGCGAAGCTCTCAATTTACCGGTCAATCTACGTTCCTACCCTCACCGATGGTCATGAGCTCTGGGTAATGACCGAAAGGACGAGATCGCGGATACAAGCGGCTGAAATTAGTTTCCTCCGCAGAGTGGCTGGGCGCACCCTTAGAGATAGGGTGAGGAGCTCAGCCACACAGGAGGAGCTCGGAGTAGAGCCGCTGCTTCTCCACGTCGAGAGGAGCCAGCTGAGGTGGCTCGGGCATCTGTTCCGGATGCCTCCTGGTCGCCTCCCTCGGGAGGTGTTCCGGGCATGTCCCACGGGGAGGAGGCCCCGGGAAAGACCCAGGACACGCTGGAGGGACTATGTGTCCCGGCTGACCTGGGAACGCCTTGGAGTCCCCCCGGAGGATCTGGAGGAAGTGTCCGGGGTGAAGGAAGTCTGGGAGTCCCTGCTTAGACTGTTGCCCCCGCGACCTGGCCCTGGATAAGTGGAAGAAAATGGATGGATGGATTGATTATTCAATTGCATCATTGTAATAAGAAAACCGATGTTAAACATAACATAATTTATGTTAATTTTGTGAACCCAAGAAGTCATAAAGTTATATAAGCCCTTGCCCTTCGTTTGAGATTATTATATAGCTTTCTCAAATTCTGCAAATGCATTTTATTCAATTCATATTTATTTACCAAAGTCACTCAGAATTCAATGTAATCTAAAAGATTCCGACATACAACATTTGTATTTATGTATACTATTTACCAGATCTTGATTAGTTGTAATCCATTATCCAGTGATTTACAACATATCCTAATTGGTGAAGTGGTTAGTGTGTCCATCTTTGAGGCAGAATTTTAAAGATTTGATTTCCCAAGAGAGAACTAAAAATTTCCACCCAAAACTGTAAACAAACGATAAAGCCTCATGCTAGTATGTTGTAGCTTATGATCCAATAGTAGTTTAAACTTTTCATTCGGTCTCAAGCCTATAATGGTTTTATTGTGAATTTTGTAGTAGAGAATCCTTCATCCTTAACCAGATGTGAGATGTCAGCTGTGCTTTATGGCCAGACACACCCCATAGATTACATTATACACACTACCCCCACTCTCTATCTGTGTGAGGACATTCGCATCACAATACCTGCCCTGCCTTTTTCAAACGCGACAGCATGACAATCAACCATTCAGCCGTGTGCCTTTGCCCCAATCTGCTGATCGCCCTATTCTGTCACACAAACTTTGCCAGATAATAACCACTCCTGTATATTCCCCTCATTGTGTGCAGAGCGTGAAACCTAATTGATTAACTTTAGATTGACTGAAAACTCTCCAGTGGCACTCCAAAGATAATGTATAAAGCAAGTCCTTAAGTCAAAACATCAGAGATACAAAGAAGGGAACCCCTGTGTCACACCGGACTATTCATCAGTCAAAACAACTTGCTGCTTAGTAACGGCAGCTTTGGCCCCACAGATTGTTAAAATTTAAGGTTAAGGCGTATATATTTAAAATGTTCTTAAGGCTCTCCTACAAGGTTGTCAGATTTTCAGAGAGCAAAAAGCTACTAAGCCTTTGAAAAACAAACAAACATGCAATCCAGGCCTCACAAAAATAACCCCTGAAACGAAGATAAATTGTGTGATGGTTGAACCAGTGATAATGAGATGCACATATTTTAATCTTCTAATGATTAACACATTTAAATATGCTGTAATTCAGTATCACTGGCTGTATGAATGTGAAATAGAACAGAAAAATCTGGCTTATTTTAGGCGCAAACCCACAACTTTCAAAAAAAAAAAGGAAGTCCAAAGTTGCTATAAATAAGTTGACTTGGCAACTCTGCCCTCTGCCCTATTCTGTCCTACATGCATTATTGTAAAATTACTATGAATGGTGACTACAGTATCAGTGCATTCAATCTTTTTGTGTCCAATTATCTTAAAATCTGGCAGAGGTTAGAGGTTTTAAATTTCATCTGCTTAAATACAGGATTCTAATACAGGATCTTGAGCTAGATCTGGATAGGTGTTGCTCCAAATTTTGTTGCAACTGAAGGTTACTCAGTTCTCCTTTAATGTTGTAAATCTATTAATTTCTTACTTGGCCTAAGGGGGCAATATAATATAATGGGTATTGTTTGTACAAATCAATGCAGTTAGCACATGCCTCCATATAGGTAAAGAGAGCATTTTCAGCCATATTTAGAAGCCAAACTGTATAGACTAGAAGGATATAGTTCTTAAAGAATGTGTTGGAAAGGAAATTCATATTACACTTGTGTTTGGCAGCTGAAGGGCAGAGATTAAGCCTTGAAGATACCAAGGGCTAAACAGTGAAGATAAGAGGCCTTAGCATTAGCCTAGCCAAAGGGAAGCCCCAACCACTCCACCCGAGCTCTGGGAGACACACTCGCTCACACACTCACATTGTCCTCATGTTTACAGTGGGGAGGGCAACCACGTGAAGGGGGGGGTCTCTCCTCTCAAAACTCACATTCCACCTCAGATCAGTGCAGTCGGGCAAATCCAGCCACCAGCTATTTAAAGCCTCGTGAGTGTGTAAACTGTTGGCCAGGTCAGGACGATATCACAGTTGTAGTAAGGTGAAAATAGAACTGCATCTTGAGGGTAGACGCTGAGGTAAGGAAAACAGTGCCTCCAGCTATGGTCCATCCAGGAAGACCTCGTTCAGTGGGCCTTTGAAGTGCATGTGTGTGGGCATGCTGCGGCCTCAGCTCTATGTTTTCAGCTAGCTAATTTCAACATGAATACCTTGCTCTATAGAGTACATACACTTCAAAGGCCATGCCCTGCTCATCAAAGGGTTAGCTCAGAATACTTATTCACTGCAGGGCACATGCTCAACACTCATTCTTACGTATAGACACCAGGAAAGTCACCACATACTTTTACTCAAGCCGTTTACTCAGGAACTTTTGGAAGAAGTCTCTAAATGACGAGAATGTTTGGTCATGGTGGCAAAGCTAAATGAGGGAGATCAGTGCTTTTACTTGTAATGGTAGTGTTCAGTAGTATAAGCACAGGCAGTATTTTATTATTATTATTATTATTATTAGGGGGCAAAGCTAGGTACCCTATAGTGATTGTTCTGCATTGCCTGGCGAAGTTGCCTAGCGAAGTTGCCTAGCAACCCTTTGATCTTTCCTTTGATATTTTGGTCTCCTGATTCTTATTAGGGGACCAAGCACCGAAGGTGCTAGGCACCCTATAGTGTTTGCTTTGCGTTGCCTAGCGAAGTTGCCTAGCGAAGTTGCCTAGCAACCCTTTGATCTTTCCTTTGATGTTCTGGTCTCCTGATTGTTATTATTCTTTATTCCTTTCACCATAGGAGTCTATGGCAATCCCTAGAACCGTCTGGTAAAAAGTTGTGAAATTTTGCATGCACATTCCAGCCAGTCTCCTCATTACCCACAGCAATTTATAGGTCCCCAGCCCCAACCGTCTAGTGCCACCAGCAGGTCAAAGTTGCAGAAATTTGTCAATTGCCTAGCAACGCACCTAGCAACCTTTGAAATGTGTCTGTTCTGACAGGGTTAGACCCTGACCCTGTCAGACCCTGTCAGACTCTGTTAGATCCTGTCAGACCTTGTTAGACCCTGTCAAACAGTGCTTGGCCCCCACATTGCTGCTTGCAGTTATATTTATTATTATTATTATTATTATTATTATTATTATTATTATTATTTTACTTTTAAAACAACACAAGACCAAGTACTTTTAGTTTTTATATTGTTTATGTAAAATGCCAGTTATCAACCACTTCAACTACTTCCTCTGTTGAAGTATGCTATATTTAAAAAAACAAACATAACGATAATTCACTGATAGCTAACAATTTCCCCCAGAATGCATTGTTGTTAGACATAATTTAAGGTGCTATATTATACAAAATCAAAAACATTCCTGGAGTTGTGTTTTGTTTCATGTTTGAGTAACCTTTTATTATTTGTCTGTCTACATATTCAAAGCTCAAAATGCTCTGTTACACCTTGTGATGTCATGTAGGGGTAGGTGCCACATTAACATTTACCTTTTATCTTTTCTTCGTAGAGCCAGGCAGTTTCAGGGCTGTTATCATCCAAATTATTCAAGTGAAAAAACACAGTGGAGCACTTTTGTATAACCACATGACATCACAAGTTGGAACTGAGTGCTTTCCGTTTGAGAGAAGAACTCAGCCTAAATATGCAGGGTTTGTTTGAATGTTTGACATGTGTGAATGAAACAAAACACAGCAGGTAAGTTTTTGATGAGGAAACAACATAACAAAGTTCAGAAAATATAGTAATATGAGCCCTTTCACACTTTGCTCTAGGTGTTTTATTTCTCAGTGCTGTGCTTTTTCATAGCCTGACTCCTAAGCCTCCTATTGTATATACTAGTATCTGTTCCCACTTCTCATTTTGTTGATAATCACCTGGAAATGTGCACCAGCTGAAGGTGATGGAGGCCTGAGCGCTGTCAGTCTGTCTGTCAGTGTGGGACCTCTGGGACTGTCCCTATAACAGAGACGTGTGAAATGTGTCACTTCTTTTAGACTCCTCAATCCATCATTCCATCCATCAATCGAGCTTTCCTGGAATCTTTTTGGCCCTGCTGTTACATGGCTTTAAAGACTTCCTATAGACCAGATTGTGGGTGCCACAGCTCATTTGGGAAAACACTGTAGTATAATATGTTTGATGTGTATTTTTAAAGAAGCAAATATCTTTACTTTTCAGTCAGTCTGCCTGTTGGGCCCTAGCCGCCCTACTATGTTTTTATTTTATACCATTTATTGTCTCTTCTGTTACTTACCATGTATCTATCATTCATCATTACCCCTTAGAAATATCTATGGTTCTGTGCCAAGCATTTTGGGAATTACTGTCCTAAACATTAACCTTGAGTGAATTCCATAAATAAAACTACTAATGACTAAAACATGCTAAATATATTTGCAGATGAATAAGCTATGGTGTAAAATGTGATATCTGATTTACATACCTGAAGCAAAGTGGACTGCAAAATTATTTGATAAACTCCAATAACTGAAAAAAGACAACTTTCTAAAAGAAAATGCAGACTTCATTCTGATTGTTTGACACTATATGTCAAATTCTACATGTAAACTACACCTTAACGTTATATTAGGGTTGTCAAAAGTATCAATATCCAGATATTAATCTCAAACTAGTATCAAAACTAGCATAAAAAAAACAATAACACATCAACAGGGCAAAACTAGACCTTTCCTGAATCGTTTCAGAATGATCTCAATCTATAACATATATATTGTCATTATCATAATGGTATCAAAATTGAGTACCTTGCCTTAGTATCCTTAGTATCAAAATTTAGTCCAAAATTTTATTACGACAACACTGCATTATATTCTGTTGTCGTTTTGTAGAACTAAATGAATAAATGAATCACTTATGTAATCAAACAAACCATTTGTACAGCTGCATCAGTTCTTCAACATATTAGGAGATAAGATAACTGCTGTAGGGGTTCACACCAAACCAGACCCATAATATACGTTTATGCAGATTCCCAGAGCAATCATTAAGCAGTAAAATGATTAACTCTGGTAAATATTTGGCAGCCATTTGTCCCAGTCTTTTCTTCATTCACAGACTCCCTTCAAATACTGCTGCGTCATAGCTTTTTTGTCCTTTCCCGTTTTGCATTCTTCTTTTTAAGCCTTCATGTGCTTTGTGGAATGCCTCTCATTCTCTGGAACATACTTGCTTACTGTGGACCTATTTACTTTTGCAAACAGTCCCAGATTTAGTCGTGCATTAAGCAGGAATGTGCAGAATGCCTCTGGGTCGAGTGCATGCGGCTCTCGTGGATGCTAGTCGGACACATGGGGTACGTCTCCTGCATGGAGATTCAGGACTGGTGTTAAGCATGTTTGGACATAGTAGTGACATATACGCCTTCACCTGTGCTGTGCATAGGAATGCACTGCCACACTTGTTTATTTATTTTATATGAAGTTTTCTGTTAAATCATGTATTAGTTTTCAAAATACTATTTATTCTTAAGTGTTAAATTAGGTTGTCAAAAATGTGCTTGTGGTATTAACATTTTTGGACATGTACCAACTCCTGGCTCTATTTTGCAACAGTGAAGTCACTAATATGAACTAAGAACCCCATTATTATTTTACCTTAGCACCCATATTGCTAGTTGTGTTTTGTTTCATTCACACATTCATTCATATAAATTGTGAATATTTAGATTGAGTTCTTTTCTCAAACTAAAAACACTCTGCTCCACCTTATGATGTCATGTGGTAATACAGGAAGTGCTCCACTGTGTTTTTAAACTTTATACACCTACACTAGAATCATTTGGATAATTTCAGCTTTGGAATTGCCTATCTCTATCATGACATCACAAGGTGGAACAGAGCATTTAGAGCTTTGGAGATGTAGCCACACTAATAATAAAGGGTTACTCAAACATGAATGAAACAAATCACAACTCCAGGTATGTTTTTGATGAGGTAACTTAAAGCTCACAAGAGACAATATTGCGTAATATTGACCTTCAACAAAAATCTGACTTAAAATGTTGCATTATCTTGCTCTGAGCAAAACAAAATTCACCCCAATTTACACCCATTGATAATTTGAGGCACATTTAAGTAATCCTCTTTAAAAAAAAAAAAACTCCCTGACAATTTCCTCTGGCTAATGACACTGGAGGCACCCCACCCTTCGCCCCCTTTCCCAAATGTGATCCCATCACCAACAGGCCAAACACAAAACATATAGTCTTATCTTGATTCAGCCCACATCTGCAGTGTACTAGCCCTGAGCTGACTACCACTCCAGTGACCACCACCCACTCATCACAACCTGCACCTTTCTGCCAGCCCCGCCCCTTGTGTAAAGGTGTATGTGTAGAGTGGCTGAATTAGAGGTTAGAGCACAGGATATGAGGGCCTGTAACTGCCGTAAGCCTTAAGTGCTGGATGTGACTGCCACTGTGTGTTTTAGGAAAGGGAGAGCAATGAGGGGCCAGTAAAAACGTGTCCCTTTTCTCACCTGAGTGCTTAGCTTAGTGGGTTGAGGAAGCTGCCCACCCACTTGACTGCGTGCACATGGTAGGATGGTAGGATACGCAGTGGCGTACTTGTTGTGCATTCTGCAGAGTTAGGTTGTTCGTATGAACGACAAAACAGCATTTTTGGTTTCTTTAATACGACACGAACTGTGTTGTCGTCGTTTGATATTACAAGCAATCGAGGACAAGAAAATTACGAGGACTGGGAGCTATACCGCAGATGTTTTAATCATGTTCTGCCTTGTTGTTTTTTGTTGCGTGCATCTTTTGTGCCACAAATAAAGGCATTAAATTTGTAGCTATGGGTTTATTGTTCATTTAAGTAAGGTCTGGGGAAAATTACACAACCACACTTTCATTTTGTATGTCTTTGTAATGCTTAGCATTTCGATCCTACGTTATGTCCATAGTCCCGAAATGGTGGAAGATGGGACTTGTTGGTTCTGTGAAGAACGCTTTCATAATGCGGGCAAGTTGTACGGTCTTGACCGCTCTCCCGTTGTTCTTTCTTGCCGTGGCACACGCCGCCCTGGCGTTTTTCCACTTGATTTTGATTTGCTCCGGGGTCCGAGTCCAGTAGTGCGAGCTTGTAGCTTTCTTCACAGCCATGTTTTCGTCTGAAAGTCCGGCAACAACAAGCGCTACTTATGACGCCGTAGGCACCCCCTACCACTCCTACAACTTCCAGGTGACATTCCTGGCATTCCTGAAATTCTGGCACGCCCATCCATGCGCAGTATGCTAATCCAATCCAAAATCGTTCACATGACGACTCCAAGTGGTTTGCTATCGGCCTAGGCCAGGGGTTCCTGGGGGATGGGGCAAACCAATCCCAATCCAAACCAATCCCTGTGCACATGCAGCCGTTACGACCCCAGTCAGTTTGCAATCGGTTTGGAGTCCATGTGCACGCAGTCACTCACACCACGTGCAAAAACATTTTATTTTCATTTGCATTGAAAAGAACGATCTGTTTGCCTTGTTTTCAGTTAAAGTGGTGCAGTTTAATCAGGAGAGAGCGGCGCCTGACGTGAGCCAAGAGGAGCACTCACACAACTTCAGTGTGACCAGCGTGCCAATAGAGACTGGATTCAGGTATACACATTTAAAGTTTAGACAATTTGAATTGTTTATTTGATTTGTGTGTTATTGGTTTTTATTAGGGTGAGAATAGTATTGCTTAAGGCTCTTTAATATTAAACTACATATTATAACCGAGTAACATTTCTGAGAGTAAATGCAGATGTTAGCAATGTCATAGCTTCTAACCCTGCTAGATTTTGGATATTACTTCTAGCACAGTAGATTGCAGGAGATTTAATAGTTTCTTTGTAGATCACTTAAACTGGTGCAAAGGTTACAAACTTCTTATATATGTGTAACTCATGCACGTTTCCTTTGTCCTTCAGGGAGGGCTCCAGTCTGGCTGAGGTGGTGGACAAGCAGGCCGACCTGATTGAGTATCTGAAACAACACAACACTCTGCTGAGCAAGAGACTGCTCAATCTCACCGCACAGCACTAGTCTGCACTGGCCTTCTGTTTGTCATTTTACTTACTGGAAAAAAAAACAAATAGATTATGCCGGTATTCTGAGAAAGACTATGGTGGAAAAGCACTGCGGAAGACTTGCACCTGTACGCACTGACTTGTTGGAGCCTCCTCACCTGTGCTGCTCACATAACACAGAAGGTGGAGAGCCGTTAAGGAGGTCAAGTGGGAGGAGGACAAGAGGAGTCAGGGGTCACAGATCACAGCCCGGGGCTTTTATCACTGTTCTATGACCCTCAGTGACCCGCGCAAACTACTGCTGCTCAGACTGTGGGAATACACTGTTTTAGACATGATCTGCACTATACTGTCTCCCAGGAAAGCTCTTTGAAAACATGGGGTACTGTTTATTTGTTAGCGTTTTTATACTACTTTATATGCTGTTAGTCAGTCTCATCTGATTATTTTTCTAACTTGGCAAAGTTCTGTGTTGTGGTTGTAATAAAATATATTTCTTAATTTCATTTTAGTAACTTTCTGTGTAGCGTCATTGAACAGGAACAATTCTAGGGGAAAGTGACCTCACTTTAGTGTGTTTTAGTGGCTGTTTGCTTAGTGTAATTTAGTTTAGGAGCTGCAGAAGTGGTCAAACACACACGGAATGCCAACATCATCTGGTGCCTTTCCTCCTTGGCCTTTGTGATACATTTCTTGATTTGACTGTTCTGTTTGTGTTTTCTATTGTAATTATTTTATGCTCTGACATCCATGACTCCACTGGGTTCTTGGGAGTTGCGGTGTGGCAACTCTAGTAAAATAGGGCTGTGTGATTTTGGGAAAGGAATCGGATTGGAACTTTTGTATTGTAATTGTGATTAGACATTGCGATTAGGACTCAGTTCAGTCTAGAAATAGATTGAAATACAAACTGCTAACATTAAGGGCAAATCATTTTCACCCGAAATCGACAGGATTTTGTTTTTTACAGCGGACATTCTATTGATCAAAAATTGCAAAAGTTTTGTAACTGTGCCAGTTCAAATGCCAATTCAGTTCCAATATAATGTGCAGCCCTATAGTTATAATTGATATGGCCAATAACTAAAATTTCTAGTAAAGTACAAGTAAGGAAAGAAGACCAAATGAATTTCACTACATATACATTTATTAAAAAGATTAAATGCAATACAATAAACATCTGAAGTGCATACACGCAATATAAACACTATAGCAATATGTGGCTGACGCTGTACTACAACACAGCTCTTTGGTCCAGCTGAGAGTCCCAATAGCTCCCCTTTGTTTTAGTAATGATCACATAGGCTGCAGGTGCAAGTGACAGGAATCCTTCCAGGTAAACGGCTACCAGGTTTAGTTCTGTTGCATTGTGGGTAATAGCGGTGCTAGGTTTCATTTTACTCGTGGCCTCTCTGCAGAAAGCCACCTGAGGCCCATAAATGCCTCTTCTCCTCTTCACGACGTGTGCCTTGTGGTCCGGCCCTGGTGCACGTGTTTCCCACTTGCATCCTACAGCCTCTTGTGGTGCTGTTTCTTCTCTTTTTTTGTCTTCAAATCTGTGAATGATTTAAAAAAATGATTAGTGCGCTTGTTGAAGACTTAAATCAGTCCAGGCAACAGAAACAGGTCAAAATTAAAGTAAGTGCACCCCTCCTGTTCCCCAAATGTGCCCTAAGCCCAATGCCTCCTTGTTAGTGAGATTTATGTCTGACTGGTTTCCTATGAAGTCTGTTTTGAGCGTGCACCTCTGCTACTTATCACGCACACCTTCTTAAGAGCCACCTGCTGGTCCAATCCTGGTAATGTTCCTGTATAACACTGCTCTGCTCATATCCTTTTTTGACCCAAAACATCTGTGAAACATAAATGCACCCTGTTGGTGTTTGGCTCTGTCTTACCTCAAGGAAAAGGTACTCTGGAGTGCAGGGGCAGGCAGCGTCTGTGTGGGCAGTGATGTCTGTGGTACCTTCTTCTGAGGTTTAGAAAATCTAAAACATAAATAAAAGAAAGAAAACTATTATTATTATTATTGAATTTGTACATAGTCAAGAAGTCCAAAACTGGAATCACCTTTGGAGTCATTGACCTACCGGTGTTTAAATGTTAAAGCCTATTGCCAACTGTTGTGTCACCCTCCCGTAATAAACTGAGACCCAAGGACCTAACACATGATTATTTTTAAAATCCCTAATAAATCCACTTTGACTCCCGCAGTTCATGAGCTGTGAGCCAAGCCCAGGAAGAGATAAACGGTCAGATGACTTTATGGCTTTTCCTCCCCCCGCTCCTGGAGAGATCCCCCTGAAAGAATCTACTCCCCTCGCCTCAAGGTAGGCTTTTTTACACTTGGCACCGCAGCTCCATGTCATGTTAATAGAGCCTGGGTATTTGCATGGCATTTTACACCACCGCTAACAAAAGCGCACCGGAGTGCCTTCCAGCTCCGGACAATGGTCCTCTTTGGGGATGAGCTCCCCGGCGGCGTTTTACAGGCCCTCCTCACCTTAGCCCAGGGCTCCTAATCCTCTCCTTTCCATCACACGAGAACCATTACGCACGGCCACAACACCACCATTACGCACGGCCACTGTTCCACTGACACCTGCCGCAGCACTACGCAGCCCGGGTAAAACCTTTCATTCACAGAGAGACCATTTTTTCAAGTTTTGGCCACCATTAGGTTTAGTCTGACAAATGAGAATAGCAAAAGTTTTCATTTTATTTTTTCATTGTCAGGCGAAGTTGGCTAATTATCGTCATGGCGGATTTGGCGGTTTTAGCGAATAAAATCTTAGCGATAAAAAAACAAAACAAAAAAATACAAAACGGACCTAAAGGAAAGGAGTATGTAATTTACATTTTGTCTGGGCATTAAAATCAATAAGTTTTCTTGATTGTAAACTACTGTAAGCTACTTTTTCCTAGCCATCAATTAGCCTAATTAGCAGTGCTCCCTGTTTCAAATGTTCTACGATGTCTAGGTTCTGCAACGTATTAGTCATTTTGATTAGTTAAAAATGAATCCACAGTTAACTAATAATAATTATAGTGTAGAAATGTGTTAACTTTACACTACTCTCACCTGTACGGAGTATTAGAAGCATTTTAGCACAAAGCTGACACGTGTTGATTGTCTTTTCTACGAATACCTCAACAAACTCAGGCTATATTGTGACTATTTGTCCGTCATACAGTAGTAGTAGTAGTTATAGTAGTAATAGTAGTAGTAACAGTGGTAATAGGAACAGGGGGAGTAGTAGTTTTGCTGTGATGCTTACCTGGCCTGGCCGAAGACGCAGACGCGAGCAGAGCCACCAGCAGGAGCATCAGATAAAACAGGCTGAATATCTTCATGGCTGCTCTTTTAGCTTCTCAGAGCTGGATGTTTTGGTTCTTTCTACAGAGGGAGAAGTCCTCAAATGTCCTCAGGTTTGGATAGATGCTGACAATTAACCCGATGTCTTTTCCTCTTGACTCTTTCAGTTGAATAGTCCGGCACTCTGCACCTCTTTCTCTCTGAATAACCAGAAAGTCCCCCAAAGGAATGTGTTTGTCCAAAGTGTTTGTGTCCAGTGATTGTCTCTATGACTGAGAGCAAAGTGATAAAGGTGGCTCTCCCCCTGCCTTTATACTGCTCTTTGGTGGGTGGGAGGGAGGGGCAGTAGTTTAGGGGGGTACTACTGCCACCACCACAGCCCCCACCTCTCCCCTGACCAACACACACACACACACACACTCTCTTTAGCATTGCACATATTGACCCCACATGTAGAGGCTCATTCAAATGACAGGAAGGCCCCCCCCCCACCCTCTGTGTGCCCCCCTCATACCTGCACCCTCTCACATGTATTTTTTAATCAATGTGATGTTCAATACAATGACAACAAGATGAGCTCATTTCTGATTTGTCTTTTTATAACAGGAGCAATCTGAGAGGCTACAGGTCCAAGGAGTGGACCACCACCCCGGCTTGTCCCCTGTCCCCTGCCCCCGCACTCGAAGGACACATCTGGGGCTGTGGTGGAGTAGGGGGGGGCTGCTGAGGGGACGGGGAATGTGTGTTTGCACCCAGCGCTCCGAGGTCAGGCATCCCGGTCAAATGAAATGTGCCACGGCTCATGGGTCGTCTTCTGTCTCCTCTCTGTCTGCATCTGTCTCTGGGATCCTGATGACAGCTGAGGTAGAATGGGGAATCCCTTTGAGTTTGAGTTAGTTAAATGTTACATGGAGTTATAGTTAGTAATACTTTTATAAATTTGCTGCACTTATGTATGTTTAGTATGCTTTGTTATTAGGTTCATTATTTTGACGCTTAACTTTTGACACTGACTAAGGTATTCACATAATCGTGTCAACTTAGAAATGTCATCATAACAGACTTTGCTCTCAATACTACAAGAATTTTAGCCATCTCTTAATGTTGATTGGAAGTGCTACATATTTATGGCTATCATAAAGAAAAATCTATATTCAGATACTAATTAATACCAGAATAAATATGCAAACAGATGCTCATTTGAACTGAACAAAATTGGCTAAACTAGAATCTTATTAATGTTGTTACCTCATCAAAAACATACCTGGAGTTGTGTTTTGTTTCATTCACACTTGAGTAGTCCTGCATTATTAATCTGTCTACATCTTGGAAGATCAAAAAGCTCCATTCCATTTTATGATGTCATGCAGTGGCAGTCTTCAAGTTAACAGCTCCTTTTACCTTTAGTTCAGTAGAGTTTGGCAATTCCAGGGCTGAATCATCATCCTAATGATTTAAGTGAATGTGTATGGAGTTTAACAACACAGTGGAGCACTTTCGGTATATCACAAGGTGGAACAGAGTGTTTTCCGTTTGAGAGTCAAAAGTCAACCTAAATATGCAGGACAAAACACAACTCAGCGTAGGTTTTTGATGAGGAATCAACATTATAACTGAAAAAATAGCGTGATATGGGTCTTTTAATGATTTGTGGAGAACCTTCTTTCTTTAGTAGTAAGAATGACTTTTCAAGCAAGTCTACCGTTTTTGATCATTTTCCATGTGGCCTTAATCATAGTGTTTGTGATGTGATGGTGGATTGTCTTGCAGCAGGCAGTCATGTTTACATGGCAGGTATCTTTGGAGGTAGCTCGCTGTGGAAGTGTGAGGAGGAGTCATTTTCTTGTCTGCTCACAACCGTCTCTGCAGACTCCATTGCGCTCGCCACTAATGAATTAACACATTAAGATGAAATGTCAGCCATTACATGTGAATGAGGATTAGAAAAGCAGCAGGACACTAATGGACCACTAGGCTCCAAATAGTAAAGAGACTTTGAACAAGCAACAGGGCTGTCAGTCCCTTTAGCTCAGAAGTGCGGACAAAAGAAGGCCTTACATTTGTTCTTTTCCTCGGTATGTGCGTGTATGTGTCAGCGGAAGTGCGCCTTTGGACAAATGCCCATTTTATGGTTTTACTGTGTTTGCGAAAATGCTCTAGTGATACCACACATTGCAAAAAACCTTGTCTTTGTCAGAAAAATCCCTAAATTTGGGATGTTAAAGGATTGGAGAACTTTTGACAAGATTAGAGTTTGTTCTTTGACGTAGAATTGTTTCATGATTTAGCTGTCTGATCCCAAGATAATTTAGTTGGTGATTGCCAAATAAGATTGCAAAAAGTATCAAAAATCTGATACTAAATTTAGTTTTGAAACTAGATACTCATATGAGCCAGTATCAGTACTAAAAAGGACACATACACAGGACAAAAATGAACCTAACCGCTCAACAACCGGCTGGTTAGCTCAACTGGTAAGTCACTGACTTTCTCCGAGGGGGATGTGGGTTCAAATCCCCCCCCCCGGCAATGAGCTAGCCAGTGTGGGTCCTTGGGCAAGACCCTTCATGGTACTGCCCCCCGGGCGCCGAAAGATGGCTGCTCACTGCTCCTGAAAAGGATGGGTCAAATGCAGAAGTCAAATTTCTCCTGTGTGTCATTGTGTGTGAGACCAAAATAAAGACTTAAAACCACATGGTATTATAAAAGAAAAATACTACGATGTAATGTTGAAAATTATGTCTTAATAAAGAATGTTTTTATTATCATTGTGGTATCATAATAGACACTGAGTATCGATTCCTTAATAACAATACTGAGTTTGAAATTTCGAAAAAAATTATCTATTGCTAAATGAAGTAATTCCATACATCTAAACCCATTTTAAATGATTGAGCATTGCATTCTGTTATAAAAAACTCAAATGGATTACTGTATGTCAATACTCAAATTAAGAGGTCAAGTCATTGAAACTAATCTAAAATTGTTGTGTCTTTCCCCTCAGATTTGACCACAGGGACAACCAAACACACAACGCAGCAAACACTCAACCACTGGATGTAGTTTGTTTCGGTGGCTAGCAGCACTTAGCATATGAGCTGCCATTGTCTTTTAAAAAACTTTTATTTTCCCTATTTGAATATGCTAATAGGAATGTGATTGTTATTCAGAGCCACCTGGTATCTGCTCAGCTCCACTGCAGCCCGGCCTGTGTGCTCCGTCTCGATCTCTTCCCGTGGCTTTTCTTTCTCCAAACAAGTGTCTCGTGGTCAAATCTCAGGAGCAGAGCGTGTTGTAATATTTGCTCTTCCTTGGGGATTATATGTCTTTACAGGGATTACCCGGCTTGGTCAAAGAGACGAAAGAGAGCAGAGAGAGAGGGAGAAAGAGGGGAGAGGAGAGATGGCAAATTAAAGTTCCTTGCAACTCCGGACTTGGAACACGCCACGCTCCACTTATCTGAGGTGAACTTAATGTCTGACAATTGTTCTTTACTGAGATACAATCCACTTGGCTAGCAATACATTTGGATGTACAATATTGCAGAACTTTACATTACAACTATTTTTTTCCTTTGATTTTCTTCTTATTTTAAACATGTTCTGTTGTAGTTTATGGATTTTTTTTTTTTTTTTTTTTTACAAAATCATGCATCACTGGCATGAAGTACACAATTTTGTTACTTAGGTAAAAATACAGATACCAAAGCAAAAAAATATTCAATGAAAAGTAGCACATGAAAAAAAAAATTACTAAAGTAAAAGGATTCATTTAAAAATGTACTTCAAGAGTGAAAAGTATTTTGTGCATATTTTGAGATCTAATAAAGGTTGAACGGAGTGATTTTGATAAAGATTTGCGGAGACGTTTGTTCAACTGTACCTTTTTTTTTTTTCAACAGTTTTTTTTTAATTTTTGTTTGCTCAAACTGTGTTCAAAATAAGGTCTCAGGTGTCAAACAGTAATAAAATATACTTATATGTAGTGGAGTAAAAAGTAGATAGCTGCTCTCAGGTTAAAAAAGATCTGTTTGAAAATGTACTTAAAATAAAATAAACGTTAAGTACAGATACCTAAATTTTATACTTTTAATCACTTGATATGTTATTTTAAGTCTTGAGTCCTGGTTTCTACCTTGTGTAGTCCTTGTGGTCCTTGGCTTATATTTTATTTATACCTGTTAAAATGCGAGTATCCTATAAATATAAACATAAATCTACGGTATACCTTGTTAAATAGTATGTCACGGTTGCTATCATCTTTATGACTACAGAGGAAACCCGAACCTCTCCTCCCCTTCTGATTTTTCACTTTCTTCTTCCTCTCTGGTGATCTCCTGAGCAGCCTCCAGATAAAGAACTTCCTCTGATAAAACCCGAGGAGAACAGTGGAGCATTAATTACCCTGTTTCTTCTCACCAACACTGGGTAATTGGATGGTAAGTACATGTCACATTTTTGCTCTATCCATTAGTAGGTTTAGTTGTATGTTGGATCATGGTTGAGTTTGATCATTAAGGCATTTTTGAACCATGCAGAAGAGGAATTTTCCATTTAGGACAACACAAGAAGAAACGTTTGATCTAAATTGTCTTAATAATTTTAATAGCCTTGTTGGGTCCACTTAGGTATTGGGTGGATTACAACTGGGTTATTGCAATAGTTCATCATTTAAGTGTTGTTTAAGTGCTCATTTGATGCAGGCTGTTAGGATCTGTTAATCTTCATTATAAAGGATGTTGCTCAATACACATGAGTAGAATTATACCTGTTACATGGGGAATACGAACTCCTTCCATCAAGCAGATGCTATCGAGCACATAACTTTAAGAGTAACAGATATAAACTTTCATTTGTGCCCACTTCTGTTGCACTCTTGAACAAATCTGCACAACAAAAGCGCACTTAAGTCACTTTATATTATATGTTGCAATAACTGTTTGTGCAATAGGGCTCGTGCAATAATTACCTGTGCAATAGGAATTGTGCAATAATTGTTCTGTGCAATAGGGCTTGTGCATTATCCATTGTGGTCTAGGGCTGGTGCAATATTTTGGCACTTTACATGTATCCTGTGATGAGTTCTGACTGTTATCTGTCTGTACTGTATATGTGTGTATAACTGTGTTTTTAAGCTGCGGGCAGTGAGCCCAAGACAAATTTCCCCTCGGGGACAATAAAGTTTATCTTATCTTATCTTATCTTATATTACTCACGTAGCAGTTTTGTTAAAAAATTCTACTTTTACATGATTCATTTTGTATAGAAAGACACATGGCATCTTACACCATAACTCCATTCGATACTTCATACAGTATGTTATCTAGATGTAGGCCTGTCACGATAATTCTTATATTACATGACAGATGGAACAGTCATTTTTGGGGGTTAATATTTATACTTTTTTGCTTTTTTGAACTAGTGGGAATTTTGGGTTATTTATTCTGCAATATGACAATATTTGAGCTGTTTTTTTTTTTTTTTTTACCAATAATATACATATAGAATACTTTTGGGGGGGATAATTATGCTTTATGGTTTGGTATATTATCATTCATCTTCTATATTTACTTCAGCAATAATTATATCTCGCTTCAAAATGAGTTATCTTGACAGGCCTACCTAGACGTCCCCTGGTCCCCCACTGTCAGATGCCGTGTTGTCTGATTTTTTTCCAAGGGTGTAGTCCAGCGCTGGAGTGTGTATTGTAACTTGATGGGTCAGTTTGTTGTCCATCGTTTAGAGTGATAGCGGCTCTGTTGTCATGCTGTAAGGTCGTCAGTGCTAATGAGGCCTGCAGCCAGCCCAGAGCTTAATGACTCTTCAGGCCCTTTATCTGTGATTGGCCAATACAGATCTGAATGGACACACATACACAGGAACAGTAGCGCACACACCCGTAATACGCATCCAAGCGGAGTCTCTGCGTCATTAAGAAAATCCACTCTATTGTTTTTAATGCATTTTCTTGCATTATAACAATAATGCGTCATTTAACAGGAGATAACATTGTTCCAAATTTGGACACAACACCACTCCCCCCCCCAGCTCTTGGATTTCGGACCCTCCCTTCCTTATGTCAGTGTCGCCAACTAGACTGCTGAGAGGGGTGGAGTGACGGAGGGCTTAGGGGTCAAGGAGCGCACTCAACAGGGAGCTGGTGTCTGACCCCGGGATGTGGCCCTGAAAGAACTTCAGGGGCCAAAAGTCACAGAGGTTTGGTAAATCCTAAACCAGACAGGCCGGCTTCACTGAGCACATTAAGTAGTGTAGTAGAATTACAACTTGAAAATGAGGGAGAAATGTCTTAGATGAACTGACATTTGCTGTACTTTAGTATTTATTAATTTACATTTTTTATTTAAATTATATTAATTGAACAGCAAAAACATATGCATGTAATATTACTGATGTTATAATGGAAATAATTCCACGTACCTGTGTATTTTAACCAGATTTGAAGCTAGAAGCCACCCTTATTACATAATGCAAGGTTTACTATTTCAGAGCCTCTTTTTTTTTTTTTTTATTATACAAATGAGCATATTCAAGTATTCTAACAGATATGTCCAGTAATAACCTGTAGCAAATAGTCTAGAATAGTAGAATGAACTGAATGTTGCTGAATGTTGAACATTTATGTGAAAAATTCTGCTTACAAGGATTCCACCAAATCCTTCAAAGACACAGATGGTGAAAAACTGCATTATAAAACACTGAACCCTTTAATGACAAAAATGTTCAGTTAATGGGTATGCAAAAATAAACACATTGTCCATCAGACAGCGTTGATCTAACCTCGTGACATGTGACCAGACGACTGTGGGTGGGCCGATACTGGACACACAAACAGGTCTCAGCTGTCTAGAAGCTTTTGTAATGTTTGTATTATTCAGCCCAGTACATGGGTGTGTACTGTGTCAACAATAATTTATGATTTAGACAATGACTCAGACATTAAGTAAAGTAAAATGCATGTAAGTACATTTTGTGGAATAATACTGTTATTGGTATATACATTACAGACATTACATTACAACAGACTTTATGGTCTCCTTACGGGTAATTTTGTGATGACCCTTTTCTTTGATGGTTTCTTTGACACACGTTTCCTCTGTGGTACTTCATATACCATGCTCTCTGAAATAGAAAAGTGTTTTAATGTAATATCTCCATGAATGTTGTTAATGTGTATCCTTGACATAGGCTAGTGTCTGTGTTTTTACCTGGAGGGCGCGTGTCTGGCTGGAAGCAGAATGAAATCAAACTGAAGAGGGAGAAGATGAAGAAGGCGAGGATGATGAAGGTAAGCTCGAAACCAGAGAAGGGCAGTTCCATCTATACATCTTCACAAAACATCAAACATTTGTGTTTTGTATTAAGCCCTCATTTAACTGCTTCTTGAAAGTGTACTGCATAGAGAGTTTATTGCATTGTCTGGAATGTTCCACAGTTATTGAATGTTTTTAGTTAGTAAATTGATATTTAAGCCTATTGTCTTATATACACACTGTTTCTCAAAGGTGTACTGCATAGAGAGCTTATTGCATTGTCTGGAATGTTCCACAGTAGGGCTAAATTAAGTTATAGGTCAGATCTGTAGAGACTGAGTGGACCCTACTCACAATAAAAATACATGTTTTCAAGGGATATAAATACACAAATGCAAGATAGATAAGCTTAAAGGTGCACTGCGTAACTTTTCAGTTTCAGTTGTGTTGAAAGTCCGTACAATATTTAAGATGCATTTATTCGATTATGGGTGTTTTATTGCTAAAATAACTTTAAAAACATGCATTCTTACTGTGAGTGGGTCCGCCTCTTCACAGATCTCAACGGTAAATTGCCCTGGTGTTATCTCCTTCTTGTTTCTATGAAGATTGAAAAGTGAACACCATGGTGAACATGGTTAAAAACTATCTCATAAATGCATTTGTTTACATAAAATGTCCCCTTTAAAGGAAAATTAACGTTTTTTTTACCATCTGAGCCTTCTTTCGGCAATAAAACAAGTAGTTTTACTCACCCATAGCAGTTTGGTGTCAATTGGAGCAGTATCGCAGAACTTGACATGTTGAGCCGTTCTGTTCTACCAATGATCCCATATCCGTTAGCATGAGTGCTCGGGGCATTACTTTGCGGTGTCCAAATAACACAAACTTTAGCACTTTTCAAATCACAGAAGATCGCTGTGTCAGGGTAGACTTTTAGTGGATTCCAAAACGGCCTGAAACCCGATATCCAGCTATAGTTTCATTTGATGACGTCATCAGAGAGGACAGTGCGCATGCGTGAACTCAGCTGTGTTGTAAACACCGCTAGTCCGAAAGAAGCTAACACCGCTCTGAACTTTACTTTTCTGTTGCGATATCGGGTTTCAGGCCGTTTTGGAATCTACTAAAAGTCTACCCTGACACAGCGATCTCCTGTGATTTGAAAAGTGCTAAAGTTTGTGTTATTTGGACACCGCAAAGTAATGCCCCGAGCACTCACGCTAACGGATACGGGATCATTAGTAGAACAGAACGGCTCAACATAAGTTCTGCGATACTGCTCCAATTGACACCAAACTGCTATGGGTGAGTAAAACTACTTGTTTTATTGCCGAAAGAAGGCTCAGATTGTTAAAAAAAACACGTTAATTTTCCTTTAATGCTATACTGTGGAGCATTGCAGGCAAAATAATCTCCATGGTAACAGGCAGGTAGTGAACCAGAAAAGATACATAAAGTACTGTAGAATGAATTACATTTAAGTTGATTAGAATTTTTAAATATAAATGAAAATATTGTTTCACGTGTCACTTCACATAACAAAGTACAATCTATACACCCTCAGTATGTTCTAGTCCAGTGTATGCTGATTCAGCCCAATGTCCTGCTGGGGCCTCAAGAGTCCACTAGATGGTGGTGTGCCTCCCTTCATTATGTGAAGTTAAAGTATGACATGTATTACGTGGCATGATAATTCCTGGCATTTAGCCACTTTTTAATTATACATTATAAAACTGATCCGCTTCTTACTACTCAATGAAGATGTTGCTTTACCTGGAATGTTCCACGGTGTGACACTTTTATCTTGTATATATTTTGAAATATATATTTTATTGTTCATGGGAAATAGAAAAATTGTTACTGTGATCAGGCACGCCTCTCCACAGACATGACCTATAAGTTGGCCTGTTGGTATCACCTGCTTGCCTCAGTGTAGATAAGCACAATGCCATGTAGTCTAGAACATCCCAAGCAATAACATACCCAATGAGACAAGCAGGTGGAAGACTCTGAAGTACTTAAAGAATGATCAAAGGAGAAGTTCAATTTGTCAACTGGACAAAGTTTGTTTGGTTGAAAACGTTTCGCCGCTCATCCGAGAGGCTTCGTCAGCTCTGGTCAAAGAGCTCTGCTCTTAAAGAATGTCCATTAAGCTTGATTACACTAAAACCATTGACTTAGATTTTTTCCAAATAAAGCCTTAGAGAAAAAGCCACAATTAAAATGTTTGGACTGTAAGCAAACTATGATTTAAGTTAAAGATCCCATGACATGGTACTTCTTGATGCTTTTATATGGCTCCTTAATGGTTCCCTAATACTGTAAATGAATCCTTCTTCAAAATCAACACTCAGTGCATGAGAAACAGAGATAAGATGAGAAAGAGTCATAAATATCACTCTCAAACACTTTATTCTGGGCGTTGTTGCTTGAATGCAAATGAGGAGAAAAGAGCTGGCCTATAGTAGAGGGTGGGGGCGTCGCCAAACTCTCCGCTCTCCGCTCTAGCTCTCAGCTGATCCATTTCCGTGTTTTTGCACGGGGGGAGAGATTTGAAGCGTTCCATTGAAAAATAAACACATTTCCACAGAAAATAAAATTAAACCACTGCTGTTCAAAGGTCCAGAGGCTCAGATAAAGGACTTCCGAGCCTAGAAACACTCGGACGTGCCTCCAGGCAAATAAAAAAACGCATTTCGCATTGCCTAGCGCATTCACAGTCCAAACTCTCTGGGCGTGATTTACAGAGACGCTGAGTACAGACAGACGGGGGTGGAACTGCATTTGCATTTCTTTTTTCAATCTGACGTCAATAAGGTGCCTTGTTCAAACTCGCCCGTTTGAGCTCCAATTTTTTGTAACGCAGAAAAGGATCGCAAATGCTCAGTTAAGACATTTCACAACTTTTAACCATGGGAAGGGGGGCTAAACAGGGTAGGGGAGCTCATATTAACGTTCAAAAACCTCAGAAAGTGAAAATTTCATGCCATGGGACCTTTAAATATATTATACCTAAGATATATAAAAACATTCCTGTTCATGGCTTACCTGGTACAGTTCATTCCACAAGTGACATTGTCCTAGACATGAGTGCCAGTTTTTCGTTTTTCTTTGATTCCTTACTATACCTTCTCTGTCTAAAGTAAATACATGAATGAACAAGTTAATGAATGAATTAATGAAAAAACATAAATGTGATATATATTTTTCTGTTATATTAGCATGTATCAGGTAGCTTGTTCACATAGTATCTTCTCTTGACAGCCCAAATACAGTTTCACCCCTGACAGGTTGGAATAACTCATGAACCTGTTTACCTACTTCACATAGCTTCAAATCTACATCAGCCATTGGGAAACAGACAAGCTTAGAATGAACTCACCGGTAGACAACGGAAGTTTTCGATTGCACTCCAAAATTACAGTGGATATCCTTAGATAAAGACATTCACAAATCACATGGAGAGAGGGTCATTTTGACTTGGTGGAAGGATAACAATGTTTTATTGAGCGTTCAAAGAGGCCACTGCTCCGCCTCATCCTGGAATCAAATAAAACAGGATCCAATGACAAAGTACACAGGGCCACACACATGCGCATTTCAGCACACGCACGCAGACTTTGCTCTGGTAACTGATAACACTTGAGTCACCTACAGTCTCTTTAGGCTCGTGGATATTTTGGCACACTAACTGAAATTGAGTGTCCATTGCTTGTACGATTTCCACATATTTGGTTTGTGTTCTTTGCTCAGACGATCATCTCCTTCTGTGGTTCAGGTGGTGGTGCTTTAAAAGAGGAATGAATAAATAAGTGAAAAATGAGCACTGACCAGTTTTGACACATAAGAGGAACAAAAACTAGCATGTCACTTGTTGCTTATTAAATATTCTGTGTCTGTGTCTGTGCACACTATTAAGCATGTAAAAAGTCTGTCATTTGCCAAAAGAACAGATGTCTATGAATTGATTTTGAGACAGCGTCAAATATTTGTTTGTATTTGTGGTACTTATAATGATTAACACTGATTAACATTATAATTTCAAACTTTGTATTCAACTTATGCTCGGATTTGAATATAAAATGTATTTTAGTTGTACTAGAACTTTTTTGATCTGCAGGGATTTTATATTTCTGTATTGATTAGTATTTGAGTAAATTGTGAATAATTATTATTTTAGTGATTAACCTAGAATTAGTGTTAATATTGTTAATATTATTTTGAAAACATGCAATACTGGGAATATTGTTTATAAAGAAAGAAAAAAAACATACCGGTACATGTAAAAAAACAAAAAAACAAACAAACACGTACCCTTATTTAAAATATAACGGTATAAAAAGACTAATACTGTACTTTTGCTGAGAGTTTTTACAGTCATTCTTATCTGAATTACTGTCTGAATGTTTTTACTGAAAATATTGGGAAATTATACATTATCGCCCTCCCGTTGTTCAAAATTAGTATGTGCGTTAGTATGGAGCTTTAGACTTATTTCAAGGCATATTTGACTGGTTTCAGGATTTGTTTTCAGCATTTGTTTTCTTTTTTCAAGCTAAGTTAACTGTCCATTTTTTTATATATATCAGAAAAATAAACCAGTCATTTAAAGCATTTAAACATGACAAAAAATTCCTATGGACTAAAAGACAAAACTATTCAAAACAAGCTTGATCATATGAAAACAATACATTTTAGCACATATAGAAAGTATTGATAAACATTTTCGCAGTGTGACTCCCAAATCTGTGCCTTTTGTGTCATTGCTATTGTATGCAGATGCAGTCGTACCCTGGTACCGTGCCCACTCCTCCCTCAGCATCCCGCTCAGAGTGATGAGGCCGAACACCAGCAGAGAGAACAGGACAGCACAGACCTCCAGCTCTGTGAAGGGGGATGCCATGTGCTGCTCTGCCCAGTCAGGTGACTCCAAACTCCCATACAACAAGTGTGTGAGAGATCTCTGTAAGTATCATGTCCTATGTGACCTGTGGCTTTGTAAACCACAACACCTCCCCTTTGTGTCCTAGTCTCTCTCTCTCTCTCTCACACACACACACACACACACACACATACACACACACACACACATACGCACACACACACACACACACACACACACACATTGTTTTGAGAATTGGATTTACATGCTTCTTGAGACCATCTATGAGATTATTATTATATAAGATTGTTATATTTAAGATTTTACTAAACATTTTATAATTTTCTTTCCATTTTGGCAGTTTTTTAGGTTTAAAATCATGGAAATCATGACATCACACTAGGTAATTCTATAACTGTTACCTAGCAACCATATTGTACACAGGGGCAAAACTCCTCTAATGTCACAGAAGTTATAATTTTACAATATGGACAATATTCTCTAAAACAGAACTCTCCACTTCCTGTCATTTTCGACATATTTTTCAACTTTTTGTCACAAATTGCTTCTCGATCAGTGTAAAACTATAGTTTATGCTTACAATTAGTATTATCGCACCAAATTCACACACACAGAAATACCTAATTTTCATTTTATGAATTAGGACCTTCTGTAAATACCTACTTCCTTTTTCTATGGTTTGAAAATGACCTTCCCCAGCTTTAACTTTCAACCATGTTGGTCTATTAATAAAGGTTTTACAAAATGGGGACCTGATTTTTGTCCTCATAAGGGAGGCAGGTTTCCATGATGTGAGTGTGTGTGTCCAGATTTTAGTCTCCACAATGTTATAAATACTCACCCAGTCAGCCAAATCTACAAACAGGTTTTAGTGGAGCTTTGAAGAGCTGACTTACGTCTCCCCTCTCAAGTTCAAGCAAGATCATATTAACCCTAATTATTAATGGGTGACTTGCTGGTGTGCTTGTAGTGTAACAGCAGAGGTTCCCTGCATAAGAAAACAAATCATTATAACGTGTGGTCTAGAGAGTAGGGAATATTTGTTTTTGTAGTAAAGTAAAGTAAAACTGTAGTAGACTCAGTGCTGTTGTTGTTTCCTTGGGCAAAACACTTCATCCACTTTGCCAGTTGCGGTTAGTCTGATGGTGTTTTTTGGTGGTGGTCACAGAGGATATCTGAATGTCTTCATAAAAATAGTCTATCATCTTTATCTCATACTAAATATCAAGTCTTTATTCAGCACACAAATATTATAAACATATGTTAAACAAAAACATATTCAACTTTGCATGATGTGAGTCATATAAATAACTTCAGATTACAAGACATGCCTTTCCATCACACACAAAAAGGAAGTCGAAAACAGTGCAACTTCTTTTAAAAAAACAACTTCCAGGATAGTATAGTATAAATAGTATTGTTTGTGCTTTTGTTTTGTTGTTGTCTCATCAGCAGCATGTTTATCTGTAATCAAATGCATTACTATAACTACTGTGCAGTGTTGTATGAAAAATTAAAATCATTAGAATGTTGCTACGCCATTAAAAACTTGCCTGGAGTTGTGTTTTGTTTCATTCACACATGTTTGAGTAACACTTTATTATTAGTCTGTCTGCATCTTCACAACTGAAAATGCTCTGTTCCACCTTGTGATGTCATGATGTGGTACTTTTCAACTTAACCTTTTGTTTAGCAGAGATTGGCAATTCCAAGGCTGAAATTATTCAAATTATTCTAGTGAAAGTTTAAAAACACAGTGGAACACTTCCTATACTACCACATGTCATCACAAGGTGGAGTTTTTCCAGTTTGAGACAGGAACTCAGCCTAAATATGCAGGCTTTGTGTGTTAAACATGTGTGAATGAAACAAAACACAACTCCAGGTTAAGTTTGTGATGAGGAAATAACATTATAACATAGACCAGAAAATAGTGTAACATGGGCCCTTTAATGCTTTGTAAGACAGGTAGGTAGAGAGAAGGTACACTGCCTGACAAAAGTATTAGGACGATTGTGTAATTCTGAACTTTCATAAATAATGATAACAAGACATATTGGTAATGACAACAAATCAATTTATTGATATATTAAAGCAAATTTCATCATGTGTAAAGGCATATTATTGCAAAAATTGGGACTTATCGCAGTGTAAATGGTCACATCTTTATATAGTGCTTTTTCCACCTTCAAGGCACGCAAAGCGCTTTACAACAAGGAACCACTCACCCATTCACACACACAGTGTACGCAGACACTGAGGGTGAGGTGGGTTAAGTGTCTTGCCCAAGGACACAATGGCAGCATTCATCTGTGGGAGCTGGAATCATACCTGCCAACCTGTGGGTCAGTGGATCTGACCGCTCAACCACTGATGTTTCTTATGTCAAGAGCGGGATTTGAACCGCCAACCTTTGGATCAGTGGACAAACGCTCTACCAACTGAGCTACTGCCGCCCCAGTGTAGGTCTAACTCAGGTCTAAACCAGGACTAGACTATTATTAGGACTATCATCTTAATACTTTTGTCAGGCAGTGTAGATACATATGGCAAATGCTCTAAACCACTACACTGACGAGCACTTTGCCTTTGGTTTTTATTATCTTACACAATGGCAGCAGAGTCACAGATCTTCTAATTACAGGTTATATCTATCATAATCCTTTTGACAGGAGACAGAGTTTAATCGGATTATCCACACCACCTCCTCAAATCATGTCATTTGCTCCCTCATGGACAAAGTACTACTAAAATCTGACTCTAGATGTGCCCAGATTAAATAATACCGCAATATGTATAACAATATGATATCCACCAGCGTTCAAGTGCACAAGTTGGGAAAGCCTATTAACCCCACCATTGGGCCAAGGAGGAGATTGAGGTTAGTCTAAGCCCTAATCCCTGTGAACCGTATGCTTACGCCCCACCAGACCCTGTAAAAACCTTGACTCCACCCACTCAAGCAATACATAACACAACACGCAACATCTTCACACGCTAGCAACACATCGTTACCATACGGCACTGTTCGTTTTTCACCCCAATTTTCATCCCAAATATTCCTCTGAGTGTGTCTCTATCGCAGAAGAAGGCAGGGGTAGTAGATTGGGTAGTTTCCCGGTCGCCATGACTACCTCACAGCCCATCTTCCTGTTGCCACGGTGACCCGATCCACATCCATCTGGGCTCTTGTTGATGATCGTGATCGGTGCAGGGGACGGAGCGTGAAGCCGGGGAGAGTGAGGTTCAGGGACAGCGGAGAGAGGAGCGGAGGACAGTGATGTGCGACTGACTCCGGGGATTGCCTGGGAACAGCAGCATGCCAGTACAACAGATTACAGTGGTCCCAGCCAGGGACAACGGCAGCACTGGCAAAAGCTCTTCACGCTCCAAAGACAAGAGTGAGGTGAGTTTAGGCTAATGTGTCTAATGTGCTAATTATGTCTTATTATGTCCTATGGTACATAACTTTAACGTATTTTCATCAATCATTTTTGCATCTGTATTTCTGTAGATATGTTATTTTGAAAAATGTCAGAAGTGAGTCATGGAAAAGTAATATTTATATTTGGAGTAAAAATCTAAATGCAAATTTTCAGGAAAAAATTGCGATTGTGATTAGGTTTGCCATTTATGATTCTGCTAAAAGTTCACAATTTAAACACATCCAGAAGAGTAGACAAAAAGACTGAAATATGAACTGAGAAACTAATTCAAGAATCACATTTCACAACATGTCCAGATCTAGGGTTATCAGTTCTGCAAAACAAAACTGATTATTTTGTTATGGTACTTTGCTAATTGTGTTTATTCATTTGCAATTAATCTTGCTGAAAGGTCCCTCATTCAAAAAGCACCTGACAAACAAAACACACTTTTGCATTTAAAATAGCATGCACAACTAAATATGCCACATCCATGTTTTAAAAGTCCACTCTTACTCTCCACTGGTGGACGGGTTTCCTATGATATTTTGTGGCAATAAAGTTATGTAGCAAAAAGAAAATTAACTCTTAACATAAACATGTGGCATCATAATACATCATAAGATAACAAATGAATAAAAAAGGTGTAAACCAAAATACTGAAAAATACTATATATATATATATATATATATATATATATATATATATATATATATATATATATATATATATATATATATATATATATATATATATATATATATATATATATGTCCAGCACATAACTGCAGGGTGTAAGATGCTGGCAGGGAAAGCATACATGGAGCGACACAACCAAGTGGCGGGCATAGTGTACAGAAACATCTGTGCAGAGGACGGGCTGGAGACCCCAAGGTCAAGGTGGGAAACACCTCCAAAGGTTGCGAAGAATGACCGAGCCAAGATCCTGTGGGACTTCCAGATACAGACTGACAGAATGGTGATGTGAACCAACCAGACATAGTGGTGGTGGATAAGCAACAGAACAGAGCCGTGGTGGTGGACATTGCAATACCAAGCGATGGTAACATCAGGAAAAAGGAACACGAGAAACTAGAGAAATACCAGGGGCTCAAGGAAGAGCTGGAGAAGGCCTGGAAGGTGAAGGCATCAGTGGTGCCCGTGGTGATCGGAGCACTCGGGGCTGTAACCCCCAAACTGGAGGAGTGGCTACAACAGATCCCAGGAAAAATGTGCTGTTCATTATGGATATTTCCTCTCCAGCTAGCAATAAAAACAAACTGGCTAACACTTGGACAAAGCCATCTGCCTAATTTGTCAAGCACATACTGTGTGCAGAAAGTAACACAAGGTACAAGTTATACTTTTCATGTGTTCATGTGCACTTTTTCTAGTACTCTTACTACTATTTAATTTTACCTTTTTTTTTTAGCTGCTCTTTTCTACTACTAAAGCATCACTATGTACCTTTTTGGGGGGGGTGTCCGCCAGCTGCTTGTCTCCATCGAGATCTTATTGCTTTGTCTGGAATTTTCCACAGTATGGCATTAAGCTTAGCTAGCTTGAATTTGTTCAATTTAATTTTGTTTTTGTTTTGTTGTTTAGCTACAAAAACATGCATTTTTAGTGTGATCAGGGTTGCCTCTCCACAGATCTAAAGTGGCCTGGGGGTGTCACCCGCTTGTCTCCATGGAGATGAAAAAGTTCAATGCCATACTGTGGAGCATTCCAGGCAAAACAATAACATCTGCATGCAGACAAGCAGGTGGCCACCCCTTCATCAAAAGACACACAGTGCATCTTTAAACTTGAAAATCACTGTTGTATAGTTGAATGTTGACACTTCAGCCAAAGAATGCTATTGAATTATTCATGATTGACTTCCACTGGAATAAACATGTTACTGCTTGACTCAAGTAAAATAATAATTTAAAAAAAAACAACCTCTTTTTATTTGTACAATGGCCAGTGCATTTTATATTCATCCCAATTTGCATTAGAAATCACTTTTTGTGATTGTTTTCTTGGAATGACAAATATAAACATCTAGCTCACAAACATTTTGGTTGTGAGCCAGGTTTCATTCTCAAAAATAGCCGCTACAGCATTCCTTGATCAGCTGTGACATGTGCAAATAATTTTTTGGCTTTTTCTTGTGTATGCATTGGTAGTAGTATGTAGTAGTAAAAGTGCAATAGTACGACATCAGTTTATCTTGCATCTTTTAGCTATGCATTTGCAAGTCACTTCACTAACAAGACTGTGATAAAAATGTGCCTTGTCCTCAATGAGATCTGAAGATGTGGGCACTCAACACATGGTAGTATTATTGACTGATCCAGGTCTGCTTTTGTTTCTACTCTATTCTATTGTAGGGTTATATATTGATTTGCTGGAGTTCTCAACAAAGAGAGAGAATAGGTGGTGTCCTTGGTTCATAATACGCAATACTCATAGCTTATCCTAGGGTTATGTACTGACCAGTCGGATCTTATTGTTCTCTAAAATAGAATTGGTCTTGTTTTTTGACTAGGGGACAGGCTGATGGTGAGTAATGTAGACAGTTAGGTTGTGTTTCAGTGAGGCTTATTTATTTATTTTTAAAATGTAATATTTAATATGCAGTATTTAATAACTATGTTTTGTAGCGGGATAATGATTCACGCGCTTTTTCACACACTAATTGAATTTAAAACTAAACCTGCATGCCTTACTTTACTTATCAAAATAAAAATGTATTTGTTAAGTATGTTTTAATGCAACAAAAAAAGAATACAACATACATGTTTTACATTTTACTTTCAGCAGCAAATGCAGATATAAAACTTTGAGTTGGTATCAGCCAACACAAGTAAATTAACAAAAACATTATTAAAGGTCCTTTATTACACAAAATTGATTCTATAAGCCATGTTATAATTAGATGTTATCTCATCAAAATCATATTTGGAGCTGTGTTTTGATTAGTTCACATATTTGAGCAATCTTTTATTATTAGTCTATCTACAGCTCAAAATGCTCTGTTCCACCTTGTGATGTTATGTAGTGGTAGTTTTCAGTTAACAGCTCCTTTTATCTTTAAAGGTCCCGTGGCATGAAATTTTCAATTTCTGAGGTTTTTGAACATTAATGTGAGCTCCCCTACCCTGTTTAAATGTGTTTATTTTTCAATGGAATGCTTCTCATCTCTTCCTCCGCGCAATAACGCGGAAGCGTAGCCAGCGCACAGCGCACAGCTGAAGAGGAAAGAGCGGAGAGTTTGGCCACGCCCCCACCCGCTACTCTGGCCTATCTTTGTCCTCCTCATTTGCATTCAAGCAACAACGCCCATAATGGAGTGTTCCAGAGAGATATTTATGACTCTTTCTCATCTTATCTCTCTTTCTCATCTCTTGATTTTGAAGAAGGATTCATTTACAGTATTAGGGAACCATTAAGGAGCCATATAAAAGCATCAAGAAGTACCATGTCATGGGATCTTTAAGTTCAGTAGAGATAGGCTGTTCTTGAGCTGAAATCATCCAAATAATTCTAGTGAATGGATTGTATGGAGTTAAAAACACAGTGGAGCACTTCCTCTATTACCACATGATATCTTAAGGTGGAACAGAATGTTTTCAGTTTGATAGAAGAACTCAGCCTGTGGGTTAGGGTCTGTGTGTTAAACATATGTGAATGAAACAAAACAAAATCTATGAAATGAGGAAACAACATACAGTATAGACCAGAAAAAAGCATAAAGCAAAATCTTTGTGCATAAGACAAAGGGTTAATATTGATTTAACATTAGCAGCATTTCATTTATTAAGTTGTGTTATTAGGATTATGGTCAACGCTACTTTGGTAAACTTCCACATCTGCTCACAGCTCTACAGATGCTGTCACTGATAACATAGTGCTGAAGCGTAGCCTGTGAAATCTGTTACTATTTTTGATGGACTATCTCAGTACTCTTCAACAGTTTATGTGACATAAATGTTCTGAAATGCATGGGATTCTTGTATTAGTTTATCAGTTCAAATTTCAGTTTTCTCAGATGTTAATGCTGCTTGTTTACAATGTGCAATCTGACCAAAGTCCTGATCTGATGCACTGAAAGGTAGTTTCATGCAAGTGAAGTTTGCGGTTTTCTTTTGTCACTGTGGGGACTTTTTTTTTTTGAATGGTAAAGTACTTTTTGAGTGACAATTATTTAGACTTAGATACAGTAGAACACAGTAGCAAATATAAAAATGTATATTCTAAATAATTACTATAGCAAAAGATAGAAAAAGGGTGAATATATATCTAGGTACATACAACAGGTGGGGTAAGTAAAAAACTAATAGTTTTGACATTGACATGGGTGAGGTGTATGGAGTTAAGTATGAAGGCAAAATTTTCTTAGAACCGGATCACGATTTTTATCAGGATTCATGTTTTCCTAGTTATTAGTCTAGGTAACTAAAGCTGTCAGCTGTTTCTGAAAGTTTTCTCTTCACTGTGATTGGTTAGATCCGCCTGCCATTCATTGCCACAATAATTACATTATTTACCATCTCTATGCATTTGTATATACACTAGACACTATCATATTCCAAGAAAATGGACGGTGCAGTGTTTGCTGTGACTCCACATGGGCTACTAATTTAAACCTGGTCATCAGCAAATCCCTTGATGAGCTTAGAGACAGTGCAGCCAGCTACTCGTCAGTGGTGCTCCTATGTACTGAAGTGATTCACACAACATAGCCATATAGTAGATGGATGTGGGCAGGTACACAGACTGTTTTTTTTTGTGTCACTGCTAAAACTCCTAGATTCTTGCCTCCTACATTAACAGGATGTGGTTGATCACCTCAACCTTTCTGCAACTGACTACTTGATCTTACCTTTGAAAGCTGCACATTTACCGTTATTGACACAGAAGTTCTCGGTTTACTAAGTCTGTAGGCCTTTCATAGTTTAAACGATCAATCAGTTCATGGTCTTTTAAATGTCCAAAATTTGTATTAGTGGACTAATCATTTATATGGGACAACAGCAGAGAGGAAAAGTTATTAAATTAGCTGAAGATTTGACATTTTTTGGTATTTATATGTAAAAGGCAGGAAAAGGCATATTAAACTCATGATGCACAAGTTTAATCTGACTTTATAGAAATACATTGCTTCCTATTACTTTTTCCTGCATAAATAGTTTTTGTTGCTGTGCAGGTGGAGTCTTATAAGTGCAGATTGGGTCAAAGACATAAAATAATAGTAATAGTTTTGAGCGCTTTTGCCACATCCTCTTTTTAGTCGACCAAGAATTTCTTTAGTTGACTACAGCCCTCCAGTCTACTCCACACTGATATATCACAGTATAATGCTGTCAAACTAGAGCAAAGTGGTGATGGTCAATAACTACATCTCAAGAGGAACAAACTATCTTCCATTATTTCCAATATACTGTATATACAGACCCATGTACTGTTTAAACATAGTATGTTGACATGTTTCAGATGCCTTCTGCATCCTCCTTCAGAGAGGTCACTTGACTTTTCAGATGGGAGCTCTGGAAGGCCTCATTTAGGCTCCAAGCCACCATGAAGCTAACTGAGTCTACAGCATTGTACATTACCAGTCAAAAGTTTGGATGCATCTTCTAATTCAAAGTTTTTTTCTTTTATGTTTACTACTTTCTACATTTTAGATACATAGGGAAGACATCACATGTATGAAACATGATGTTTGGAATTATGCAGCAAAGAAAAAAAAATAGCTAAAGAGATTTGCTTTGTTGAAAGCGCTGCAAACCCTTGGCCATCTATGAACTTCATGATACCATCCACTTGCTGTCCAAAAATCTTTTACAAATAAATAAATAATAACTAATAAATAAAATAAAATAAAGAATAAGTTGTTTAAAGCACACAATGCAACAATATATTATAATGCATAATATTCTATGGAAAGCATTATAATGTACTGTAGTACTGACTAGTTCTTTTCATAGAGCCACACTATATGCTCTATATGTTTAAGGCAGTTCATCGGTTTGCTAAAGTAATGTATAAATCTTTTACCTGGCCAGCCAAATGATATCTCTCTGTATTTGCTATACAGCAAGATATCATTTGGACACCCTCGCTCCACCCTCGCTCCCCCGGTTAACAACGGACTCCGCCATTCTGATTCGTTCAAAGATGGTGACGTCAGTGCACCCGCCTTTGCCCGCAACGTCACTCTTAGGCAGCGTAAGTTCCTCCTCAGTTTTGAATCAAGATGGCGCATCGGAGAACTGAACGTCCCTTCCATTCAGCTGTAAAATTGGTCTTAAATGACCTAAAACACATCGATTCCTTAAAACCACAGCAGCTGACAGCTCTAGAGGCCTTTCTTTTCTTTCTTTTCTTTTGTTTGATTGGTTCACGTCGCTGTCCGTTAACTGTTCTCTGATTGGTTCACTTAGCTGTCTGTCTACGCGCAATGGCAGCGCATTCTAGACCAAGCATTACCAGACTCGCCGCTGGTACAGCGATGAGTCATGGATTCTTCCAGGCAAATAAATCTTACTCTGATGGCCTTAATAGTAGCTGGTGACCTCTTGACACATAAACCCTGATGCAGCCTGGTCACAGATTGTTGGCAATGCATTTAGATCAGTGCTGCTTCAGGAACCTCCAGAATAAAGTGCTTTAAGTGGACTTTACATTAGACACACCTTACGGAGCACTGTCTTGCTAAAGGGATTGTCTGCTTCACCTCACGCCACAATGAACAGGCACAGGTGCAGCTGACGTGACTTCTCCCACCACCATTCAGAAACAAAGAGTAGTAGAGGTAGCACCACTAGGCCTGTCACGATAATTACTGTATCAACTTATAGGCAGTATTTATCATGGGTACTTTTTCTTTGTATTAGAGGGAAAATATTGGTTATTTTTCTGTACTACAATGAGATTTGAGCTGTAAATGGTTGGATTATGAACGTCTTTGACTCAATATAGATACATACTACTTCATTGTTGGATTCTGTTATGTATTTATTGCAGCTCATGTTTTAACTTCAGTTGTTTTTACTATATTTACTTCAGCAATATGTCACTTCAAAATTTGTTTTCATGACAGGCCTAAGCATAATTTTTGACACAATTTCTAATATATTTTTGTTATCATTCTAGCACTGCTTTTTGTAACTATAAGAAATGTAACTCACCAACACTTAATCCTTTTTTGTCCAATCCAAAAGTAAACATATGGAAAAAAAAAATCACAAGATTATTTTTTTCATGTGTCTTCAATCTTAATTTTATCTCATGAGATCTTGACCCTAAAAAGCAGAAAAGTGAAATTTTGTATGATGCATGGTTTGGTTGCAAAATATTTATTAGTAACACTGATCACTGATAGAAATTCACCACCACCCTGCATTGGTGTTAAGACCAGACTTAAAATTTGATGTATTTGTATAATTAGAGACAGTGCAGCCAGCCGCAGTAGCAGCAGAGTGTTTGTCCACTGATCCAAAGGTTGGCGGTTCAAATCCCGCTCTTGACATAAGAAACATCAGTGGTTGAGCGGTCACATCCACTGACCCACAGGTTGGTTGGTACGATTCCAGCTCCCACAGATGAATGCTGCCGTTGTGTCCTTGGGCAAGACACTTAACCCTCCTTGCCCCCAGTGTCTGCATACACTGGTGTGTGAATGTGTGTGTGAATAGGTGAGTGGTTCCTTGTTGTAAAGCGCTTTGGGTGCCTTGAAGGTGGAAAAGCGCTATATAAAGATGTGACCATTTACCATTTAATTCTTTAAAGTATATTTATATTTCAGTGATTATAAATGAAACTGATAGTAAATCTTTCTATATAAATGCATTGGAAATAATATGTAGCCTTGCTTTAAACAGCTGTACCCATTACTCTGATAAAATTGCCTTAAAACTTGCTGAAAGTAAAAAATGTTCCTTTCCCATCCATACATCCATCCATTTTCTTCCACTTATCCAGGGCCGGGTCGCGGGGCAACAGTCTAAGCAGGGACTCCAGACTCCCTCCAGCTCCTCCGGGGGGACCCCAAGGCGTTCCCAGGCCAGCCGGGAGACATCCCTCCAGCGTGTCCTGGGTCTCCTCCCGGTGGGACATGCCCGGAACACCTCCCAAGGGAGGCGTCCAGGAGGCATCCAGAACAGATGCCCGAGCCACCTCAGCTGGCTCCTCTCGACGTAGAGAAGCAGCGGCTCTACTCCGAGCTCCTCCCGCGTGACTGAGCTCCTCACCCTATCTCTAAGGGAGTGCCCAGCCACTCTGCGGAGGAAACTCATTTCGGCCGCTTGTATCTTGTCCTTTTGGTCATTACCTAAAGCTCATGACCATAGGTGAGGGTAGGAACGTAGATTGACCGGTAAATTGAGAGCTTTGCCTTTTGGCTCAGCTCCCTCTTCACCACAACGGTTCGGTACAGCAACTGAATCACTGCCGACGCTGCACCGATCCTCCTGTCGATCTCACGCTCCAACCTCCCCTCACTCGTGAACAGTGTTGGGCACGTTACTTTGAAAAAGTAATTAGTTACAGTTACTAGTTACTAACCCAAAAAAGTAACTGAGTTAGTAACTGAGTTACTACACTATAAAAGTAACTAGTTACATAGGAAAGTAACTAATGCGTTACTTTTTTTTTAGTAAAAAAATGTCAAATAATTTGGATTTTTTGACAGTGCATTATACAGCTTTTGCTGCTTGGCTGGCGTGGCTCCGTCATCGTGGCCTTCATTGCTAACGGCACCTAGCATGCGATTATCATCATGGGGCCTGCTTCTTCTGCCCCTTCCTCTCCTCCTCCTCTCCTCTTCCTCCTCCTTTCCTCTTCCTCCTTTCCTCCTCTCCTCCTACTCCTCTCTCCTTCATTGTTAACGACACCTAGCATGCGATTATCATCATGGGGCCTGCTGGGGGCCACTAGTTTAACAGAAGTGTGCGCTGTCCAGAGATGCTTCATTAAATTCGAGCTGCTTACATTAGATGTGGACAAAGTCTTTGACACAATGTGCACGTAACATGTACGTTTTTACCTTTTACCTCGACGAGGTTAAAATACTGCCTATACTTCTGTTTTCGACTCGGGACTCGCCATCTGACACGGGGTGTGTGTATTGTGTGCGCGCTACTACTGTGTGCTGGGATTGTGTGTAGATACCCGCCCACCGCCCACTGGGTGTCTCTGGTTGGCTCAACATGAAATCTTACTCTGCTTTAGCCAATCATCATTACTTATCCCGCCCTTATCAAAGGGAGAAAAAAAATTCCCCTGTGCCTATGCGAGTCACGCACATGATGCCAGTTTCAAAATGAGCAGGTTCAGTAACGCGGTAACGCGCCGTTTAGTAACGGTAATTGAGTTCCTTTATTTTAAAAGTAACGCGTTACAGTATTAGTTACTGTCAACAGTAACGGCGTTACAGTAACGCGTTATTAGTAACGCGTTACTGCACAACACTGCTCGTGAACAAGACCCCGAGATACTTGAACTCCTCCACTTGAGGCCAAAATATTTGTCAGTGGGAAAGGAACATAAAAATTTTTCCTTTCCCATTGACAAATATGTTGGCTTGAAATAAAGGAACCATCTTGAAAAGTTAATTAATCTAGGTCCACCAAATAAATCAGTCTTAACTAGTCTACATCTACTTTTCTCAAACTAAGAATAATATGCTAAATTCAAGTCATTTTAACTTTATCTATGTATTCATTATTTGTAGCGCTGTAGTTGCCATAAAAGACACTGTCACACTGTGCTTTTCCCATAGCGCCACATTCGTTGTACCAGCTGAATGACCTGTCTTTCTCTCTCTCACCCCCCCTCCCCCTTAACCCTAACCCTAACCCCCCTCCTCCCTCTCCTCTCTGCAGGGGAAGAAGGCCCCTGGACGCTCGGGAAGTCGATCCAGCAACATCTCCAAGGTAACGAACCGCCAGACATCCCACTATACTAAAAGCTCCATAATATGACCCTTCAGAGTGGAGCAGAAGTACCATTGTTTAGCCAAGCAGAAGCTAATGTGCTAATGCTGCATTGTCAAATCAATAGAAATTCCTCATAGTGCTACCAATTACCTCTTTTTTCTGGCATCAATAAGAAAATAATTCTACAGAATGTGTGAAACTTTATATGGCGCTGTAAAAAGTGTTTTAGTTTTGTTATGTTTGAAATTTCACACAAAGATGACTTTCTATCACGTGACCTGCTCTTTGAATCACACATTTTCTTTGTAAAATTTGAATTGTTAAACTGTAGGAAAGAAATTAGACAAATTATGTAATAGTATATCCTACTTTTGAAAACCAAAACATTGAATAGAATAGAATTAGAATAGAATTTTATACCTGAAGAAAGACTATGAGTATGTTGTACTTAATGTAATATCAGTCTATTTAAAAGTGTACTATGTAACATTTCCAGTACAGTGTCTGCCACCTACTTGTCTCCATGGATACGTTAGTGCTTTACCTGCAATGTTGCACAGTATGGCATTGGATTTATTTATCTTGCTGTGGGTGGCCCTCACAAAACTGACTCGTAACTTGGCCCAATCTATATTACTGTATTTTCTGATCTATGTTATGATGTTGTTTGCTCATCAAAAGCATGCCTGGGTTTGTGTTTGTTTTTCATACACACATGTTTAACACACAAACTCTGAATATTTAGGCTGAGTTTTTTTCTCAAATGGAAAAGACTTCCTCCTTGTGATGTCATGTGGTAATACAGTGCTCCACTTCACTGTATTATTAATAAACCGGCATGACTCAAACATGTGTGAATGAAACAAAACACAGCTTCAGGTATGTCTCTGATGAGGTAAACATTATTGCAGGGCATATATCTTGTGTAATATAGGCCCTTTAATGCCATACTATAGGCTAGTGCTTCAATCAATCAATCAATCAATCAATCAATCAAATATTTATAAGGTGCTTTTCATACAAAATTGTAGCACAAAGCGCCTTACAGTGGTCAAGGATTAGAAGATTGACCTTTATTGATCTCGCACAGGAGAAGTTGTTTCTATATTTGACCCGGGGACCATCCCCATGATTTTGTTTTGTTATTTATGCTTTGGTCAGGCCCTAAGCTGGAGGATTTTACCTATGGCGCAGGTTTAGGTTGGTGGGGGAAACCGGAGTACCCGGAGGAAACCCACCCAGACACGGGGAGAACATGCAGTCTCCACACAGAAAGGCCCGGGCAACCCGAACCTTCTTGCTGTGAAGCATGAGTGCTAGCCACTCAGCCACCGTGCTGCCAGGGAAAAAAAAAAAAATTATTTGCTTCTCAAATAGTGGGGTGGGGCGTAATGCCGGTGGGGCGCGTGTGACCCTGGGAAACATGCTTTTTTGCCGTACTGTACTAGAACTAAGTGTAATTGCACATCAACAACAGTCGTTGGCAGTGGCGCTCTCATTGTTGCTCTGGGGAGGGGTCGGCAACCTGAAATACACAATATACTGTATGCCCAGAACAGACTCACCATCAGCAGAACATCCTCTGTCACAGAAAAAACACGTATATTCCACTGAGTCGTGTCCTTTAGTCCGACAGAAGCTGACGCATCAGCGGCACAAGAAGAGAGCGTTTTTTTTCTCCAGCGCTTTTAGTTTATGCAAATGAGGTGGTTTTAAGTTTTGTTTCTGTAAAGCGTAAACAAATGTGCGCAAAGCTGCATTAAAACACATTCATATTTGAGTCCTCAGTGCAAAAAGACAGTGCAGTTTTTGTTGGAAATATCTTTCTTTTTTTGTTTTTAATGTTAAAAGGATACACTGTTATGCAGAGGTGTACTAATAATAATTTTCTAGACAAATAATACTTTATAGTTGCATGCAGGGAGGGGGTGTGAAATTTTTTCTTCTTCCTAGGGGGGGCGTCACAGAAAATAATTGAGAAGCACTGCTATAGGCAAAGCAATCACATCTATATTGAAACAAAGGGGTGGCAGACTCTCCACCAGGAAATTTACATACTGCACCTTTAAAAGCATTTTCTAAGTAGGGGAAAAACACTTGGTTCAATACAATTTTCTACGTTATGAAAACCTAAACATTTTATTTTTCAGGTCAGCAATTCAACGGGACTGACAACAGCTTCGAGAACGTCTGTTACCCCATCTTCTCAGGACATATGTAGGTGTGTGAAAGCCGGGGGTACTTTGCACTGGCACTGTACTGCAGGCAGATGAGTACGTAGAGTGAGTTGGCAACTGAATGAGCTGGTTCTAATGTTTCCTGAAGCCATAGCACAATGAAAATGGATGAGATCTGATGGGCCGAGCGTAACTCAATCACTGGGAGGAAGATGGCTGATTGTACAGTCGTTCAACAGAGAAAAAATTTCCGTACATATGCATCCCTCCTCACTGCATTTTATTAGAAGTGACATACTGTACATCTCATCAGTCAGTCACCAAACGTTTTATATGCTTGTTTGTGGTGTCATTGTGATTTAATATTATTTAAAGGGCCCATATTATTTTGTTACATTATAATGTTGTTTCCTCATCACAAACGTGAAGTTTTGTTTTGTTTCATTCACACGTTTAACACACAAACCCTACATATTTAAGTTGAGTTCTTCTCTCAAGCAGAAAACCCTCTGTTCTACTTCATGATGTCATGTGATAATATAGGAAGTGCCCCACTGTGTTTTTAAACTCCATACAACTTCACTAGAATCATTTAGATTTTCAGACTTGGAATTACAAATCTCTACTGAACTAAAGGTAAAGGGTAGTTGTTAATCTAAAAACTATACCTTCATGACATCACAAGGTGGAAGAGAGCATTCTGAGCTTTGAATATGTACTGTAGTAAGACTAATAATAAAGGATTACGTAATCATTTGTAAATGAAACAAAACACAACTATGGGTATGTTTTTGATGAGGTAACAAGATCCTAACATGAGCTCACAAGAGTTAATTTGTGTAATTTAGGGCCTTTAAATTTAACAAAACTGGGACAACTGGGATCTAAGTGGACCATATTGTTAAAAAAAAATGTGGCCAGTTAAACACTTAAATTAAAAAAAAAATCCATATAGACGTACTACAAAAAAAATACTAAAAAGGTGCATGCGATAATTTTTGAGTCCGAAAATGTTTAGTTCCTTTTATAATATATTGAAGCCAATATAGTAATTATGTTGACAGGCCAGAAATGTCATGTAATGCTTTCTTTTCTGAATATTTAATTAAATGAAACAATAATTTTCTAAAACAATCTCATGGCTTTTATGAAATATTAACAATATTTGATATTAACAATCCATGGTCGATATGAGTAATATAAATTGTAAAAAGATTATTTATTTAGACCAGAGGTTGTTTATTTGTCATACTCATTTCGACTGCTGTCTGATAGTGGTCACAGCACTGACAATGTTTTTCAAATGAACATAATTAGACCTAATTAGAATAACGACTAAATATACAAAGTAAAGAAGGTTTTTGAGAAGGTGGTAGTTGTCTGGATGCTGTTTTTTCAATCCCTGTTTCAGCTCGCATCCAGAAGCTTACCTGTGCAACTTTGACAAAACTTTACAAAGACCTGGAGCCATATCCTGTCTCCCTGATTTCAGAGGGCGTGATTGACAGTCAATCAGAGAGATGCATGCTACGTTCATGTATTAAATAAACATGACTGCTTAGAAGTAGAAAAGGAGGAAAAACAAGATAGTGGTCAGAGAAACAGTGCAGATTTTTGTAGAATCAACAATAAAAGCTGTTATTTATCTTAGCTAAAAGTGATACATTTTGTTCTGAATGTTATGAGAATATCTGAGAGGGGATGTCTTCTGCATTAGAGAAACACATGCTACAAATTAGTTGCTGTGGTTGGATCATCACAAGTTGGAAGAAGTTTTTTCATGCTCTATGGTCCAGTTCCAGACAGAATGTAAAAGGTACTGGCTGGTCAGGCAATCCAGAAGCATCAATTGAAAATTACATTACATGTACAAACTAAATCCACATCCTCATCCACACCCGTGTGTTTTCTCTTTTTTAAAGGTCCTATATTACACAAATTTGACTCTTGTGGGATTTTAGCCATGTTATAATCCTCATCAGAAACATACCTGGAGTTGTGTTTTGTTTCATTCACACATGTGAATGAGTAATCCTGTATTATTAGTCTGACTACATCTCCAAAGCTGTAAATGCTCTCTTCCTAGTTTCCAAGGTAACAGCTACCTTTTACCTTTTGTTTAGTAGAGAATGGCAAGTCTTTGGCTCAATCATCCAGATGCGTACAGTTTAGGTGTATGGAGTTTAAAATCACAGTGGAACACTTCCTGTATTACCACATTACATCACAAGGTCTAACCAAACGTTTTCTGTTTGAGAGAAGAACTCAGCCTCGGGTATGTTTATGATGAGAAAACAACATTACAACAGATCAGAAAATATAGCATATGGTCCATTTTGAACATTTATTTATTTATATTTATTTTAGTTTCCCTCCCATCTCATATACTCACACATTTCTGTTCCCATTTGTCTTGTGCACATGTGTTCAGTTCTGCCCCCCTGTCCCGTTTAGAAGAGGATGAGTCTGAGGCACAGAACTCGGGGAGGCACACAAGCTCCTCTGCGATGACAGTAGCCAACGCACCTGTTTCCCCCTGCACTGTGCCGCCCCCAAAAAAACAGGTGAAACGCCGCCACCGCCGCAAAGCCGCCACCTGCTCTTCCCTCACCTGTATGGACCATACCTCCAACCAGGACCTGACCGAGCGCAGCCTGAGCTCGGACCGCAGCGACAGGGGGGAGAGGAGGGAGCGGCCATCCAAAAGCAGGAAGGACCTAGCCCCTCGCCTCCACTGCTCCGGCGCTCCCCAGTCCGACTCCACCTCAGATGAAGATGCGTGGAGACAGGCGCGCAGCTGGAGCAAGGAGAAGGCCAGGAGGGCTCGGAGACGTAGCCGTGACAGAGGCACAGTCCAAACATTCGAGAACATGGTGACAGAGATGGTGTTGCAGTCTATAAGTTCAGAAGAGGAGAAGGAGAACAAAGAGGAAATGGAGGAGGAGAGCAGCGGAGGTCACGGGAGCAGGGCGTCAATGAAACAAGACGTATCCAGAGACGAGGTGTCAGAGGTGAGGGAGACCACCGTGAGTAAAGACCATGAGGAGAAGTCCAACACAAGCACCCCGTCCACTGAGGAGGAGTTGCCAGAGGAGCTCATCACCAAACGCTATCAGGAGAGGGGCGTAGGGGACAGGGACATGTCAGTACCCGTCCCTCATGCCCACTGCACGGGCAACGGGGTCACCATGCTGCACCCATGCTCTGACTCTGAAACAGAGGTCTGCAGGTTAGTATTCATGGGTTTCAGCCTTCTCTCCTATGCAACATTTTGAGGACTCAAAAGATATGATAATCTGTTTTAAATGTCTAATCACTATGGCAATGGTTCTTCATCACTTTGAAACCCATGGATAGGAGTGTGGAATGAGCTCTGTGTTGTGATGATGCACTAAATGCACACTCACATGCTCTGCAAAACAGTGAAAAAGGATTACGCAAGGAAATTTGGTAACAGTATTTTCTTGGATTTATGATATAAATAATTTGCCTCGTCTCTGCCCATATTTTTAGGTTCTCACAATGGCAATAATCTGATATTTTTGGCAAAGTTGTTGGTATATGCCTTGGTTGATGTTGACATGCTGCATAGCAACAAAGTAAAAAGTAATATTGACCAGAAAATTGAGAGATATAACTTTATTTAAAAAAAAACTACTACATTTATTTATTCATTTATTTTAGACTATGTACTCAATATTCTTTTTTATGCATTTATTTTTGTGTTAATTGCAAAACAACAGTTACTATAATATTATTTCTTGACAGACCTCCCACCATCTTCGCATTAAAAACAAAAATCTGTCCATCTGTGTTTCTCAGAAGTTAAACATCATATAAGATAATCAAATATCTTTAGCTAACCGCACAAGCATATACTGTATGTTCTTGTGTGTTTGTACCAGGATCTGTCACTGTGAGGGAGATGACGACTGTCCCCTCATCATGCCCTGCCGTTGCACAGGGAGCCTCAGTTTTGTCCATCAGACCTGCCTCAACCAGTGGATCAAGTCCTCAGACACACGCTGCTGTGAGCTCTGCAAGTTTGACTTCATCATGGAGACCAGGCTCAAACCTCTACGCAAGGTCGGCAACACCAGAAATATGTAGTAGTAGTAATAGTACTATGATTTTACAAATTACACAGGCAACATGCATGATATCAGCTGTGCATATATCTTCCATCACTCCAAGCAAGAAATGTTTTATATCTTTACGGAACAAATAATAAATATCAGATTACCTCTACCAAGCTAATATCCATCCATAGTCACTAGGCAGGAAGCAAAACAAATACAGCATACAAATAAGAAGTTAGTACGACAGGAAATGTATGAAGAATGGTCTAATCTACATCTTTTTTTATAATGATTGTACCAAACCAACCAGTTATTTGTAGGTTTCATATTTATAAAGCATATTTTTTTGAGTGATTCGTCATTTGTGCATGTTTGAGCAGTCTTTAATCGCTTATTTTCAAGACGTGATATTGCTGATAAACCCGTGTTCACAGCCACTGCTCTGTACTCACTCAGTTCTCAGTTTTATTTTCTTCATCAGTGTCGCTAGCGTAATCTGCAGTTATCCATCGGAGTTGTTTATGTGATGTTTATGCACGTCTACAATCTAGGTTAAAAAAAAAAGATGTCTTACATGTATGTAGAGAATGAATGTACAGTGACTAGGTATATCAAGATAAGCTCCAACATTTTTCATCAGTTACGTATCTAGTTCCCTTAACTGTTTGTCATTCTAGCCATTATCAGATTGTGTTAGTAAAGTTGTGTCTCCTCAGCCGTGTCTGTTTTGTAGTGGGAGAAGCTCCACATGTCCAAAAATGAGAGGAGGAAGATCTTCTTCTCAGTCCTGTTCCACCTCATTGCCATTGGCTGCATGCTGTGGTCAGTCTATATCCTGGTCAAGAGAACAGCAGAGGAGGTCCGACTGGGGAAGAATGGTCTGTACATGCAGATTTGTAGTTCTCCTTTCTATTGTCCCTACACTGTGTCCTAATAGTTATGGGTTTCAAGCTATGGCAGTGGTTCTCTATCATTATTGCCTGAAACCCATGAGTAGATCTATGCTGATTATGTTGTGTTGTATGCCTAAGGATGGGGGAGATGCCATAAACTTCAATACAATTTTAGATAATTGTAATTTAGTTGTATAGGCAGTTCTGAGTGTAATCTAATTATTGGTTTTATCAACAATGATGGTGGAAATGTATCATTTGAACAAAAATATAATATATACTATATTTCAATCCAGGCCTATCTGAGCGTTACCCTATTTTTTTAGACAGGAGTTATTTTACCTGTTTTACATGTTTCAGTGACTTCCAGTGACCTTTTTCAGAAAGGATTCTTTTCTTTTAACAAAAAGAATACTTGACAGTTAATAAGGGACACACTTGGTAAGGGACCATTTATTTTCCAGAGAATAGTTCTTAGTAATGGTTTTATAAATGATTTGAAACAGGTCCATCCCTAATTGTGTTGTGGTAGTGACTTTCATGTTTCATGTCATTATTGTAGATCTAGTAGAAACCTACATATAGTACATATTCGCTCATATGTACTGTATTTGAACCCATCAATATAGCATTAAAATGACATTGTACAATTATAAAGAGAGATTCCGCCCACTCTTGATTGCAGACGATTTATGGAGACTTTCTCTTAAGAAGTACTACGAGTCCGTGGGTAAGCACAGCTCAGTAAAGCCCTCATGCTTCTTCTCTCATGAGTGACCTTTGACCTCTGTGATCTTTGTGTGTGTGTGTGTGTTTGTGTGCGTGCTAGGTGTGCTGGAGTGGCCCTTCTGGACTAAGCTTATTGTGGTGGCCATAGGCTTCACTGGAGGACTCATCTTCATGTATATCCAGAGTAAAGTGTACCTACAGCTGTGGCACCGACTCAAAGCCTTCAACCGCATCATCACAGTACAGAACTGCCCCGACAAGGAGCTGCACAACCCCCTGGCCCGCAGGTCTCACCACAGTGCTCACAGTGTGGAGGTCCCTGTCAGCCCGGGACCTGTCAGTGCAGGGCCTGTCAGCCCTGTACCTGTCCCCACACAGGATCACCCAGACTCAGACATGTCTGTGGAGGCTGCTGTGGCTCCTACACACAGCCCTGTCTGACTGTTTTACACTCATTCACACAACTGAGATCTGTCACACACACACAGAAATTCTGCATACTATAAACTCAGAAAGAAATGATGAAAAAGGATCCTAAAGCCATCTTTTTTAGACTGCTTTGAAGTTTTACTGTCACAATATGGTGAAACCTATTTTTGTATGCACAGTATGCACTGACACTCTTGGCAGTACTGTTGAAAAAGGGAGTATTGGTACACTGTTGGACAGAGATGTTTAGACACACCAGAGCCACTGTCATATTTGTTCTTGTAGTCCTAACATGATATTCATACTTTCTATATGAAGCACTAGCTTGGAATTATTTTATTGTAAATGTCCATTTAAACCACAGTCTAAACTAACACACTGCTGTCATTGATGACACACTTGCATTTTTGTAATCATGAGGCCATATGTGACCGCTGTTTATTGCCAAAAAGACAAAGTTAATACGTGTGATCTGGTTTCACGTTGTCACGGATGTGGATGGTGCTGTTAGCGTTTATTAGAAGGGGAGTTGTAGATTGTGTATTCTAATTTTCACGTAGGCTCTAAATACTTAATTTAATAATTATGCACCCTGAAATGGACATGTTGCACTTAAACTCAGTTCTATAGGCACTTAGTTAAAAATACACATGCTTTACATGTGGAAAATCAGGTTTATGTAAACCAAAGATCACTGGCAAACAAACACAAAATAGTTCTCTCAAGAGGCAAAGAACACATTTTAAATAAGTCTAAAATTAATTCATTTTGAACAGATTACAACAAAACAAATAATCCTTTATAAAGACAGCCCCAGATTTAATTATTTTTGTCTCTTGCCAATTTTGCTATGAAAAATTGCATATCAGTTCAATAATTATGATATTACAGTTACGGTTTAAAATTTAATATTAATGCTACAAAATCAACGTTTCTAAATTCAAACTACATGAATGTAATTTAAACTACATTCAAACGCTTAATATTTCTTATTGGACTCAACTGAAGACTTTGTTTGTATTTCAGTTTATAAATGAACATAGGAGCCCCTCATTTGTCTGTCAAGTTTCTTGTGTCCTTGTGTTTTACATGTTTGGTGTCCTCTACAGGACTCTTCGGCAATAGCAGCAGATACTTCAGAGCTGATCTCATAAAGTCTCTAGTCTCTCAGTCTGACATTAACAGCATGTCCTCCTGCTCGTTGTCCAATTCCTCCTCCTCACCTGCTTGTAACTCTTCTTCTAAAGCATCTTTATCCCCTTTATCTTTCTCTTCCTTCTCTTTCTCCTCTTCATCCTTCTCCTGCTCATCTGATTTTATGTCCAGTCCTTTGTTCGAAACTTTACGTAGTTTTATATTTGGTAATTTCTTCAAATCACCTGTCCATTCTCTGTCAAAACATGTTACAGGAATATTACTTTTCAAAAATATTACTGGCTGTTTTGTTGTAGGTTTGTAGGTATGATCATAATAAACTTTTTTTCACAGAGTGATTGGACAATCAAAAATGTTGATGTACAATAAAATTTTTCAAAAATAATTAATAATCCAGAAACATCAACTCTCTAATAAAAGTTCAAATTCATCCACTCACCTGAACGTTTTTAGATGTTTTGCATTCATGATATCTGGAATTTCTGTGGCAAATATGGAGTTTTAGAATATTTAATAAAACATACATTTCGAACAGTATGCACATTACTCACCAAAGCCAACCCCTTCAAACTGCGTGCGCTCTCTTTCGATGGTCTGTTTGATCACTGCTTCTCTGGCTCCATGGAGACGACCCTGACGGCCTTTGATTCCATTTAACAACTCGATCTGCTCAAGCTCACCATCAAATCTTTGCAGGTATCTAAATACAGAGAAGAACAGGCAAAGGTAATATGATATCTTAAAGAAGACATATGTATTTTTCTAATAATACTAAAGCAATATATTTTTTATATTTTATTATTCATTGTAAACCTCAAAAAATAACCTAAAAGTCTTGGTAATAGAAACAGTACCACTGACCCCCTATTAAAAAATATACAGCATTCTTGAATCTATCTAAATACTAGCAACTAAGTAGACTAATAATGATGTGGGAACACCACTATAACATGGTTAAAAGCTCAGAACAGTTTCTTTAGTGTAACATGTTTTCTATAAGCAGTTTTCAATATGGTAAACTCTGCCATTACCTTTCAATAATGTCACAAGCCTCTCTTTTGGTGTAAGAGGTCTTTGAGGGATCAAGTTGTTCCTGAAACCATAACAGCTTTTCTCCTGAGGGAAAAACAAAGCCATAAGATTAATTTGATTTCAATTAACACATTTTTCTGCTCTAGTGGTGATAAAATTACCTATGTTACTGAGGCGAGTAGCTTTATCATTTTTATGTCTGTGAAAAGGGGAACAGTTAAGTTAGACAAAGTCAGGGTGTGCATATAGCATACTGCTTTATGATTTTAATTTTACCCATCTTTAGAAAGACTACAGAAAATGAAATATTCCCAGTACAGTATAACTTAAGTATAGGTTCAGTAAATGGGATTTTAAATCTTTGTATTTAACGTGATCTGTCTTTTAAACATCTGAATCTGAACTAATCAGTCAGAATACTGGCAAAGTGACTACAGCCTTGTCCACACAGAAATTGTGCTGGTTTGCTTGGTGTGGGATTACATGTATTTATCGCCAGGGAGATAAACAGTTGACACCATCATGCCAAGTCAGATCACTGGAGAAGTGAGCATGCTAACACTAAAAATGCAGATTTATGTTTCAAGTTTCAAATCTAATGGCGGGTAGTGTACATTTCAGCATTTTCACTTTTGCATTACGTTCAAAGATGAATAAATGATTCCACAGTTCCACACACCTCTCTTTCCTCTTGAGCCGCAGCTCCTCTCGGGCAAGATATGCTGCCTTCCTGCTATACGGATGCACGACTTTCTCCGCCGGTTTCCCCTTCTGCGCTTTAGGCTACACATGACAAGTACACACAAATACACGAAGTTTACTTCTTTTACATGTTTGGTCAGAACATTGTAACCTGTCGATCATAGGGAGATATTTAATTACCATTTTAAAAGTTAAATCCACGCGAGCTCCTCGTGCGTATTGTTGACAAATGTACCAGAAGTTGGTCCGTCTGTAAAGTCACTCGGCTGGGTACAAGAGTAATGAATAAAAGACCCACTGCTGTGAACACTTGGTCTTTATTAATACATTTATTTATTTATTTATTTATTTATTTATTTATTTATTTATTTATTTATTTATTTATTGTCGCCGCATTTGCCTATATACAGGCAGAGGCTATATGACTGTACAACATATAATTTCATTATTTGATCATTGCTTCTGCTGTGGTAAAGAGTAAAGTTTTATTTTGCTAATACAAGTAGTTAAAACCTTTGATACTAATAACCTCAACGCGACACTGAATGTATATAAAAAAAAATACATTTAATGACATAATAGATCCATGCTATCTATCCGTGCGAGAATGGCGACATCGTGCGGTGAGAGTAAGCAGATGACGTTTGAATAACATAACAGAAAGATCATAATCAGAACCAAAATGATCAAATCTTGTTCTTACAGGGCGAGGACTTCAACGGGAGTAGATGGGCTATGACAGCGCTATTTCTCATTGCTCACAGTCACGGGTTTAAAGTAGACTTTAGCATTTTTTCATATAACACAGTCTCAGTGTTGTATAGTAACGAAGTAATAATACTTCACTACTGTACTTAAGTACATTTTGGGAGACTTTGTACTTTACTTGACTTTTTTAAAAATTCATAACTTTTACTTTTACTTCACTACATTTCCGAATTTAATTGCATACTTTTACTCCGTTACATTTTCAATGTGCCGTTTAGTTACTCGTTACAAAAAAAACCTCTACTGACTGAAGGAAGTCAGGACGTGCCTGGGCTTGTTCGCTACTTGTGCATGATAATCAGCCTACACCTGTTGGTTTCATGCAGCTCGTTTAATCAATCAACATCCCTGATGGAAGAGGAGACAGCATCCACGTCGGCTACAAATGAAGGGGGACCTGACGATGAGCATCCCTGGCCGTACTTAAACACAATGTTCTCTTACGCTCATATGAAGGATTCGTCCTATCGAATGAAGTGCCTCTTGTGCCTTCCAAGAAACGTGGAAATTCTATCTTACAGAAACTCCCCGTCCAACCTCAAGAAACACATCGAGGTAAGTTCTAGATTAATAAAATTGTTAGCGTCTATATTCCAATTTCAGTAACCATAGCATGGACATTCTAGACACTGTTGTGAAACCTTGAGCATAACATGTAGAAATTAACTTTGTGTGACATTGTTTCCGTTGCACAAAGCGTATTTGATGATGTTGGAGCTAACAGGCTACCTAGCTTTTTCGGCTCAAGGGAAGGCATAGCTGTAGGCTATTCAGATATAAATTCAGACTGCCTTTGCTTCATACTTTTACTTGTACTTTTAATGACATTACTTGAGTACATTTATTTTTACATTACTTGTCATACTTAAGTACAAGAAGAAGAAGATACTTTAAGACTTTTAGTCCAGTAACATTTCAGTCAGTGACTTCGACTTTTACCAAAGTCATTTTTGGGAGGGGAACCTATACTTTTACTTGAGTTTGATTTTCCACTACTTTATACAACACTGCACAGTCTATGTTATAATTGCATAATAATCATGCCTACCTTATTATAATTAGCATATAATAGTTCACATTGTTAGTAGGTCTGTCATAATAACACATTTTGAAGTGTGGTATATTGCTGAATGGCATATAGATGATATACAATATTATTGAAATTAATTTATGTCACTGATACAATAACCCTAAACAGGATTACCAAAAAATCTATCATCTAAATGTAAATCTACATAATGAGCCATTTAAGTTATTTATTCAGCCTTTTACTGCTCAAATCCTATTCCTCCACTACTTCCCCACTGAAATTTTATTCTAGGCTTTATCTAGGCTATTACAACTTTCACTGTAATTATTCATTTTTGCACTGTAAATAATATAGGACTATTATGATTTGTGGTTTTGGTGGATATAGACCAAATAAAAGGAACCAAATGAAGGAAAATATATTTGATAGATGGAATGAATGGATTTATTTTCATTAACTTAAACAAAATACAATAATATTTGCATATTACACAATAAATAAGATCAATCAAAAATATAAATTCCAAAAGATCCTCAAAAGGCAGATGAAATTAACAATACATATCTTTAAAAGTCCAGTAATAACCAGTCCTCCGTGTTTGAAGAGTCACTTTAGTCCACCTCCTCGATGGTGGGCCCCTGAGAGCTCCCCCGAGCATCCTCTCTGCAGCTCCCTGTGGGGGGCGCTCCCTGGTACAGTTTACTGATGATGGGGTTGCACACTTTCTCCAGCTCTTTCTGCTTGTGCTGGTACTCCTCTACCTCAGCCAGCTGGTTATTGTCCAACCAGCTCATGGTCTCCTCACACTTGTCCAGCAGCTTCTTGCGGTCGTCCTGGCTCAGTTTGCTGCTCACAGCCTCGTCTTGCACACTGTTCTTCACAGTGAACACATAGGCCTCCAGAGCGTTCTTGGCACTGACCCTGTTCCTCTGGACTTCGTCCTCGGCTTTGAACGTCTCTGCGTCCTGTACCATCTTCTCGATCTCCTCTTTGCTCAGTCGGCCTTTGTCATTGGTGATGGTGATCTTGTTCTCTTTGCCGGTGCTCTTGTCCACAGCTGACACGTTCAGGATGCCATTGGCGTCGATGTCGAAGGTGACCTCGATCTGAGGGACACCTCGGGGGGCAGGGGGGATCCCTGTTAGATCAAAGCGGCCCAGCAGGTTGTTGTCTTTGGTCATAGCCCGCTCCCCTTCATACACCTGGATCAGGACCCCGGGCTGGTTGTCGGAGTAGGTGCTGAAGGTCTGGGTTTGCTTGGTGGGGATGGTGGTGTTGCGTTTGATCAGGGCCGTCATGACCCCTCCAGCTGTCTCGATGCCCAGGGACAGAGGGGCTACGTCCAGCAGCAGCAGATCCTGGACTTTCCCTGAGGTGTCCCCGGAGAGGATAGCAGCCTGGACGGCAGCCCCATAGGCCACCGCCTCATCTGGGTTGATGCACTTGTTCAGGTCGCGGCCGTTGAAGAAGTCCTGCAGGAGTTTCTGGACTTTAGGGATCCTGGTGGAGCCCCCGACCAGAACCACATCATGGATCTGTCCTTTGTCCATTTTGGCATCTCTCAAGGCCTTCTCCACAGGCTCCAGTGTTCCTCTGAACAGGTCTGAGCACAGCTCCTCAAAGCGTGCTCTGGTGATGGAGGTGTAGAAGTCCTGTCCCTCAAACAGAGAGTCGATCTCAATGCTGGCCTGGGAGCTGGAGGACAGGGTCCTCTTGGCCCGCTCACACGCTGTGCGCAGCCTCCTTAGGGCTCTCTTGTTCTGGCTAATGTCCTTCTTGTGTTTCCTCCTGAACTCCTCCACAAAGTGGGTGACCATGCGGTTATCAAAATCCTCTCCACCCAGATGAGTGTCTCCGGCTGTGGCCTTGACTTCAAAGACGCCGTCTTCAATGGTAAGGATGGACACATCGAAGGTGCCCCCTCCCAGGTCAAAGATGAGGACGTTGCGCTCTCCGGATCGGCCTTTGTCCAGGCCGTAGGCGATAGCGGCGGCTGTGGGCTCGTTGATGATTCTCAGGACGTTGAGTCCGGCGATCACACCTGCGTCTTTAGTGGCCTGTCTCTGGGAGTCGTTGAAGTAGGCTGGGACTGTGATCACTGCGTTGGACACCCTGTGGCCCAGGTAAGCCTCTGCCACCTCCTTCATCTTCACCAGAACCATGGAGGAGATCTCCTCTGGGCTGAAGGTCTTGTCTTCTCCCTTGTACTCCACTCTGATCTTGGGTTTGCCTCCGTCACTCACCACCTTAAAGGGCCAGTGCTTCATGTCAGCCTGCACTGTGGGGTCGTCAAACCTGCGGCCGATCAGCCTCTTGGCGTCAAACACTGTGTTGTTGGGGTTCAGAGCCACCTGGTTCTTGGCAGCATCTCCGATGAGGCGCTCAGTGTCGGTGAAGGCCACATAGCTGGGGGTGGTCCTGTTGCCCTGGTCATTGGCGATAATTTCCACTTTTCCGTGTTGGAAGACCCCCACACAGGAGTATGTGGTGCCCAGGTCAATGCCCACAGCTACTCCGTTTACAGACATGCTGATGATTATTTTTTGTTAGTGCTCTGAAAATCAACAAAATAAATAATTACATATACATGTAATATATTTTTAAAATTCTTATCAAAAGTATAAGTTCTACTGCTAAATAAAGCCTACTACTATTATTCTTGAAGTACTTACAGTTATAAGAGGACAGAGTCTTGAAGAGTTTGGTGTAGGCGTCTTCTTTCTTATTGGCTTCGCTGGAGTTTGCTCTTGTGTTCTGATTATTATTTGCTCCCTCCTCTTGCAGCTCTTTTATATATCTCTTTTATACTGTCCCCTCTGTGTTCTGGCTGTTTCTGGAAAGGTCCCGCGTCTTCGACCCTTGTATCCAATCACAGCGCAGAGCGTGAGAACAACGTGATGACATCAGAGTATAGCACTTTAGACGCGTCTGTGCTCGAACCTTCTACTTTCTCCCAGGCTCAGAAGAAACCAGGTCAGAAACTGAGAGAAGATTCGCGAAGTTTCCATAATTAATCGATGCTGCAACATGTTTATTTATTATTATGTAATTCTTAAACGTAATTATTTTAGAAACATCCCTGTGCGTGCAACGCCTTTCAAATCATAAGCTATTATATTAGGCTATAGATGAAAGATTCTGTGTAAAGCTTTGGGCATAAAGGTTTGCAAAAAGTAGGCCTGAAGACGCCTAAGACCAGGCCAATGGCACACCCGGTCAGGCAAAATAACAGTTTTCTGCAGCTTGTAACCTATAATTTTATAAGAAGGCACTCTTTACTATTATTTTTAGGCTACACGCTGAAGGAATTATCAGTAATTCTCAGCCATAGTGTGACATCTACTGGCCACTTTAGACATAGACTTAGACTTCGACAAACTTTATTGATCCACAGGGGAAATTGTTTTGGGTACGGTAGCTCACTCATCAAATATAAAATATAACAGAGGGTAAAAAAAAAGATGGAAATAGCAACCAAAGAGCAATAAACCAGAGTCAGATGAGACATAATTATAGAAAAGTAGTAATAAAATATAAAATACAATATCAAATAAGATTTACAATCCCAGCTATATACAGTTATAGCAGTGCTTCTCAAATAGTGGGGTGGGCCCCCCTGGGGGGGCGCGGTGTGATGCCCTGAGAAACATGCTTTTTTGCCATACTGTACTAGAACTAAGTGTAATTGCACATTGACAACAGTAGTTGGCAGTAGCGCTCTCATTGTCGCTCTGGGGCAGGGGTCGGCAACTTTAAATACTTATTTATTTGTTTATTTCAGGGACAGTGCATATTAATCAACATTTGCATGTAAATATGCCAGAGTTAGCCAAATGGCTAATTTTCATCCGTAGTCCCTTGACAGATGTTAGGTGTCATTTCTACATAACAAAATACATAACATTACAAAGTTAAAATTCATCATTCTAAACAGTGCATTACTTCAGTTAAAATTCATCATTCTAAAACATGCATTACTTCAGACAACACAATTACAAACATTCACCCACAATCAATAACCAGTCAATTACAAATATTCACTCTCACTCAACCACTCAATCACTTAATCGCTTAATAATAATAATAAAGGCCAGTGTCCAGCAGGGGGCAGCGAGAGGTGGATGTCTTAATGTTGACAGCTCTGATTATCTATGAGCCATTGTTTTAACTGTAATTTAAACGAAGTGTATGTGTTGAGGTTTCTGATGGTTGTGGGGGTGGCATTCCAGTACTGAGCAGCTCTAACAGAAAAGGTAGTTTGACCGAACAGACTTTTCCGGAGGGGGATGATACAGTCCCCTCTCGCTGCTCCTCTAGTTCTGCTGTGTTCTGAGGTCCGAGTGTTAATAAACTGTTTGAGTGGAGGAGATGACAAACCGTGGATGACTTTGTACAACAGACATAGATGAGCATATTTAATCATGTTTTCCCAGCTGAGTAGGTTATGTTTTTGTAGTATTGGACAGTAGTGGTATGAATGGGGTTTACAGTCCAGAGTCTTTAAGGTGCGTTTGTACAGAGTGTGAATAGGTTTGAGGGCTGTGATAGTAGTGTGAGACCAGACAGTTAGACAGTATGTGATATGTGATAGAATCATGGAATGCATAAACATTTTAGCGGCTCTAATAGACATTTGATGTCTGATGTGCCTAAAGTTGTTGAGGTTGAATTTAATACGGTTACTGATGGTTTTGATATGGGACTTGAATGAAAGTTTTGGGTCGAGAATAACACCAAGATATTTGTATTCTCTCACCACCTGAAGCCGTTCGCCTGACACAAAGACATCAGGATCAACAGTAGATTTACAGGGGGACTTGGTGAAGAACATAACAGCAGTTTTGGATGTGTTTAACTGTAAACATGAATGCTGTAACCAATCAGTGATATGGGCCATGGCTTGAGTGAGTTTTTCTGCGACATGTGTGATGTTATTGCCATGAACATAAAGCACAGTATCATCAGCATACATCTGAACTAAGATATCAGAACAAGCAGTCGGAAGGTCATTTATATAGAGAGAAAAGAGTAATGGACCTAGTATTGATCCTTGTGGCACACCGGTGGAAATACTGAGGGCGGAGGATTGATGTGACTGGATTCTAACGTGCTGAGTGCGGCCAGTTAAATATGCCTGAATCCACTTTATTGTGTTAACGGAGAAGTTGAAATGTTGTAACTTGTTTAACAGGATGTTATGATTAACTGTGTCGAATGCTTTTTTTAGATCTAAGAAGACTGCCCCTACAACACCACCCTTGTCCAACAACTGACGGATATTCTCTGTGAAAAAACAGGTAGCTGTTTCTGTAGAGTGGTTAGCTCTAAATCCAAACTGCATTGGGTGCAAAGCAAATGAAGTGGTGTTGAGGTGGCTGATGATCTGTTCTGATACTAGTTTTTCAGCAACTTTAGACACTATGGGCAATATGCTTATTGGTCGATAATTGGTCAGTGAGTAGGGATCACCATTTTTAAATATAGGGACAACAACAGCAGACTTCCACATGCTAGGAAACTCTCCTTGTGATATAGACAAGTTAATTATCTTTGCAACTGGTTGCATGAGTGACATACGAAGGTCTTTAAGCATCACAGCATCTATGCCAAAGATATCTTTAGTTTTAGATGGTCTTATTGAGTTAATAGTCCGCAGTACATCATGTTCAGTTACATTCATTAAACTAAGAGCAGGTGCATGTGAATTCACAGAGTACGTGTTTAAAGGCTTAAATGCAAAACACTTGGAAATGGTAGCCACAGAGTCAATGAAATATTGATTAAAGGTTTCTGCCACTTCTACTGGATTAGTAACAAGACGTTTTTCTATTTTTAATTCTAGAGTTTTCTAGAATTAAAATACGCGATATACAGAACAGACTCACCATCAGCAGAATATCCTCTGTCACAGAAAAAACATGTATATTCCACTGAGTCATGTCCTTTAGTTCGACAGAAGCTGACGCATCAGCGGCACAAGGAGAGAGCGTTTTTTGTTTCTTTTGTTTTTTTCAGCGCTTTGAGTTTATCCAAATGGGCCATGTGATTTGAAGTTTTGTTTATGTAAAACGTAAACAAATGTGCGCAAAGCTGCATTAATAACGTTAATATTTGAGTCCTCAGTGCAGTCTTTGTTGGAAGTTTCTTTCTTTTTTTGTTTTTAATGTTAAAGGATACAATGTTATGCAGAGGTGTACTATAACTATTTTCTAGACAAATAATACTATTAATAGTCGCGTGCAGGGAGGGGGGCATGCAATTTATTCTTCTTCCTAGGGATGGTGTCACAGAAAATAATTGAGAAGCACTGAGTTATAGGGAGTCTTATCTAGGGTGTATTATCTATTGCACAAGGATGAGTTGTTGTATGGAGTATGGTATTAATGTCATCCTGTATCTCTCACTGAGCAGAGCTGTAAGAGCCTGTTGAAGAATGAGCTCCTCTGTCCCTCTATGGTCTAGTGCAGTGGGTGAGCAGGAGTGTCTATGATGGAGAGCAGCCCAATGTCAGTCCAATGTCCTCCTGTCTCTCACTGTGACAAATGTCTCCAGCTCACAGCCGATCACGTGACCAGCTTTGCGGATCAATTTCTGTCAAAACAATACGTTTAGGCATAACTGTGTATTTGATTTTGACAGAATTGGACAGTAAGCAGCACTGCACTGCATTACAGCAAGATGAAAATATTATCCCTGTATAACCTAGCACATATTATATTACCTTGTACAGAGAAAGCATTTGCCCCAACACAAACAAAGTTCATGTTGGGGCCTGTCCCTTAATTGTTCAATTGTAAATCCATCTTTTTTGTGCAACTTCAAACCAAGAAACAATATTACAGTTTTTTCTCTTGGACACACATTCCCCTATATTTACAATACTATTGTGCATTTTTTATTCCAAGATGGAGGGAAATGACCTATACCAGAGGATTTGGCGTTCTTTCCTTGTGTTGACAGGACCTTGTGATGTAGTCCAAGTGCTACCCTGGATTCCCTTCAGGTACACCAACTTTTTTTTCGCTTTCCAAAGATATGTGTTAAAGTACCTATGACAGTTTGAACTACTCATTTTGCTAAAACACGGTTAAGATGATCATATTTAAAGGTCATATCTTATACAGAATTGTCCCATCAGCTTTAAGCCATGTTGAAAGGTTGTTGCCTCCTCAAAAACAGACCTGGAGTTGTTTCATTCACACATGTTTGAGTAATCCTTTATTATTAGTCTGTCTATCTCCAAAGCTCAAAATGCTTTGTTCTACCTTATGATGTCATGAAGTTGTAGTTTTCAAGTTAACAGCTCCTTTTAGATCAGTGAAGATTGGCAATTTCAGGGTGAAATGATCTTTATGTATTACCTCATGACATCATGAGGTGGAGTATTTTCTGGTTGAGAGAAGAACTTGGCCTACATTTGTGGATTTCTGTTAAACATGTGTGAATGAAACAAATTACAACTCCAGATATGTTTGTGATGAGGAAACTACATTATAACATAGATCATTATATAGTATAATACAGGCTCTTTCAGATTTTACAAAAAAAACAACAACAAAAAAACAGTTTCTTCCCAGTTTGGCCATTTTTTTACATTTAAAATTTTACTTTTACTTTCTGGGCCAAGATTCCTCTAATAAACACAGAAATTCATATTTGTCAAATATAATTATATATAAACACCTTTATTTTGTAGAAATAATGTTTGTAGTATCAGAAAAATGTGTTTCTTAAATTGTGCCCAACTTTTGAACAGAATTCTCCCTAGCCTAATGTCATCAATATTATACTCTAAAATAGAACTTTCTACTTCTTGCAATTTCAACATATTTTCAACTTTTCTTTACAAATTGCTTCTTGGTTTGTATAAGATATCATTTATATTTACAACAGGCATTATCTGACCTAATTAGTTAAAAAATAGAGAATCATCAAAATGTCCCCATAGACTAAGCATAACAATGAAGGGATGTTTGTATTAGTAATTTACAACAGGCTGTACCCCGCCTAAGGCCCATAAATACTGTTATAGTCTAGTCAGTGACCACCAACCTATGGCAACAGGGCCAGCCCAAGCCTTTATAGGGCCCTAGCAGAATTAGATACAAAACCTGTTGTTTTTGCTTCTTTTGTTTCTGCAATGTCATACGCTTTTTCATTTAAAAATATTTTAGCAGGTGGCCATTCCAACTGGTCTTGTGGCATTGTGTGGGGGCCCTAAGCGGCTGCTTAGTTCACTTGTATGGCAAGATCAAATGAAAACAATGATGTCACCAAAATGACTTCTAATTCTCCAGAAAAGCAAACTTTGCAAATCTGTTTTGCTACTGACATGCTGAAACATGCAGTGGTCTTATTTGTTTGTCATAATCTCTTCCCTTCTTCTTTTACATATCTTTTTATCCATTAAGCTTTTATTGACAAACCAGCCCACCCTGTCACAACCTCTTTCACCTCTAGTACTTTCTCTACCCACTCCACCTGATTAATAGTTTTTTCTCCTATATCATTTACATGGCTTTGCCCGGCGCTTTTCAGCCCACATACCTATCAGGCAGGAATGTAACTTGCAGCTACACGCACCCAGCACATTGCATCACATCCTTCGACTCACTATTGTGACTCAGATACTGCCTGTTTTTTGTGTGTGTTTTGAGGAAGTACGATGGTGTGACAGAAGAGTGAGGACTGGGGCGCACAATGGCAAAAGCATGTCTGTCTGGTGGGCTGGTAACATGAGAGGGCCTCGTGTTCAGATGCATGTGTCCGGGTGGTTACTACTACTTCTACTGCTGAGTGGAGTATCAGGTAGGTAGGAGTGAAGGGCTGAGGCTGGACGCAGATTGGTTGGTGTACTCCCTTATTGACACATAAGGAAGAATACTGGTAGATTTTTTTTTTTTTACTGTCTAATCTAGTTAATCTAATTGATCTGTAAATATTGGTTTGGGAAATACTTATTCAAAGGTTAGGTGAGATTTGGTTGTTGGTAAATTTTGTGGTGGAAACGTAACTCACCCCACAGGAACTTAAAATAGTCCCTATCACCAAAATGAGTAATATTTTTGATAAGTTGAGTAAAATCAGAGAGGCAACAGTAATAACATTTCAAGTACACCCATGCTAATTTAAGAATGCTAATCACATTGCTAACTTGGTTTATTATAACAAAACATATATTTACTACAGCTTTTGTGTCACCAAGGAAGTACACACCATTTAGTAAGGGCGGATAGGCAGACTACACATTTTTTTTTCTGCAGCCATGTTAACACTTGTATTGCTAGATTTTTATCACACTTTTCAAATAACACTTAAAGGTTACTTGTGTAACTTTTTTGCGGAGAGTCCATCAAATATTTTCTGTATCTGTGTTCTGTTAAACCTCTCTATCTTCATGGAGACCAAACCAGAGTTACAGGTCATATCTAGGGAGAGGCGACCCCCCTCACAGTCAGACTGCCTGTGTGCCATGTTTTTCTAGGTATTTTTGAGAAATAAAATCACCTGTACTTGAATAAATGTAAAGTAAAAGTAAGGTAGAACTGGTTAATGTCATATTGTGGAACATTCCAGGCAGATCAGTGATATCTCCATAGAAACAAGCAGGTGACGGACTCTCCAGAAATGTTACACAATGTGCCTTTAAACAATGGATGGAGATTTAGTCACATGTACATCACAACAGAGCAGATGAGTAATAAATGTCCCTCCTGCTGGGGACGTTACACAGAGGATTTTTGTAACTGCTGCTGAAGTTTTGCTTGAGGAAGTGCCAAGTTCCTGTTGGTTCATATGTGGCATTTTATAACTTGGGTTCATATAGAGTTTGTGGCTCAATGCAGGTGTGGAGCTGCTATCTGCAGGTATCAACCTTAGACGATAAAATGAGGTTTGGTTTCATGTGGATAGGATCTGTAATTGCAGATTTACAGTGGTGGAAGGTAACAAAGTACAAAAGTAAAAGTACAACACTCAAGTACAATTTTTAGGTATCTGTACTTTACTAAAGGAAAAGTAACGGGTTTTTTTTTTACAATTTGAGCCTTATTTCGGTAATAAAACAAGTTGTTTTACTCACCCATAACACTTTGGTGTCATATGGAGCATTTCCGGAGATGTTTTAGATTAGCGTTAGGCTTACGCCGTTAGCCTAGCGCGACTTATAGCCATAGCTCGGGGTATTCCCCGAGCATGTAATATGCCCTGTGCGGGCTCCAAATAACACAAACTTTAGCACTTTTCAAATCATAGAAGCTCGATGTCTTTAGTCTACGATTTCATTTGAATCAAAAGTGGCCTGTAATCCGAGATTTATCCATAGTTTACAGCTTTGCGTTCCATGTTTGGGTCCCGGGAGCTGAGAGCACAGTCCGCGCATGCGCACTGGCGTCCTCATCTACTCGAAACTATGGCTAAATCTCGGATTACAGGCCACTTTTGACCAAACGAAATCATAGACTAAAGACATCGAGCTTCTATGATTTGAAAAGTGCTAAAGTTTGTGTTATTTGGAGCCTGCACAGGGCATATTACATGCTCGGGGAATGCCCCGAGCTATGGCTATAAGTCGCGCTAGGCTAACGGCGTTAGCCTAACGCTAATCTAAAACATCTCCGGAAATGCTCCATATGACACCAAAGTGTTATGGGTGAGTAAAACAACTAGTTTTATTACCGAAATAAGGCTCAAATTGTAAAAAACGTTACTTTTCCTTTAAGTGCATTTTTACAGTGGATATGTTGTACTTTTACTTCACTACATTTGAGAGCGTGTATCTGTACTTTCTACTCCACTACATTTTATATTTGGACTGAGACCTGCACAGACTTCTTTTTAGCACATTTAAATTTGAGTTTATGTCCCAACTTTGAGCAAACCAAATACACAAAAACTCAACTAAACACTTTAATTGCAAAATACCTTTACTTTTTACTCTTAAAGAATATTTTTAAATTGTTAGTTAGTTTTACTTAAGTTGATTTTTTTCATGTGATATTTTCACTTTTATTGAGTGATCTTTTGCCACTGTACATGTACAAAATTGAGCTACTCTCCACCTCAGTTTTAAGCTGTTTTGATGTCATATGAGCTATAATGCTTACTGATACCATAAAATATTGAATCATGATGGTCTTTTATTGTTCTTGTAGTCTTGTGTCAAGATGCTGATTCAGATGGTGATGTACAGGACGTTGAGGAGGCTGGGGTGGAGGAGGAAGCTGCAGTCGAGGAGTCCACAGGTAGGTTCAATAGAAGTGACTAAAACGTATGTTAATTTACACATGATTACGTATATCATATATGGACATTGACTGTTAATGTTGGTGAAGGAAAATCGTGCAGGCTTCAGTCAGGGAGGTATATGAACAAATTCAAGATTCAAGTTTCAAAGCTTTTATTGTCATATGCACAGTAAAGAAACACGTTTCCCTGTACAATGAAATCCTTACTTTGCTGTCCACCCTGGATGCCAAGAGCATGCAAAAAATTTAAATAGATAAATAAGACAAAGAGAAGCATGTAAACCAGGGGTGTCAAGCTCATTTTGGTCCGGGGGCCATATCCAACTTACTTTGATCCCAAAGTGGCTGGTTCAGAAAACTCATGGCATATATATATATGCATATAAACATAGCAATAAGTTCAAATATTTATGCACAGAAATGCAAATCTATTACAGTCTTTTATTTGATGAAGTCTTTCTTTTACAAAATATTTTAATATTATGACCAACCTGAAACTTCACCTCCATGAACAAATAGGAATTCAGTAATTTTTTCTTGGAAAATCCTGCACTCGGCATCCACTCATTTTTGACATTTTGCTGATGAGGGTGTCACGGTCAACAGCCAAAACGATGGTCTTTAAGAATGTTTGGAAAGAGGCAAGTCTTCATTTGTGCTGCTCTGGAGGAAGGAGGCGCTGGAGATGCTGCTATGCCAGTGCTTCTCAATTATTTTCTATGACGCCCCCCCTAGGAAGAAGAAAAAATTTCACGCCCCCCTCCCTGTGCACGACTATTAATAGTATTATTTGTCTAGAAAATTATTAGTACACCTCTGCATAACAATGTATCCTTTTATTAACATTAAAAACAAAAAAAGAAAGAAACTTCCAACAAACACTGCACTCTTTTTTTACACTGAGGACTCAAATATTAATGTGCTTTTAATGCAGCTTTGTGCACATTTGTTTACGTTTTACAGAAACGAAACTTAAAAACCACATCCATCCATTTGCATAAACTCAAAGCTCAGTGGAATATAACGTGTTTTTTCTGTGACAGAGGATGTTCTGCTGATGGCAAGTCTGTTCTGTGCGTATATCGCGTATTTAAGGTCGCCGAACCCTGCCCCAGAGCAACAACGAGAGCGCTACTGCCAACTACTGTTGTTGATGTGCAATTACACTTTCGTTCTAGTACAGTATGGCAAAAAAGCATGTTTCCCAGGGTCACACGCGCCCCCCCTGGCATCACACCGCGCCCCCCCAGGGGGGCCCGCCCCACTATTTGAGAAGCACTGTGCTATGCTAAGCTGTGCAGAAAAGAGGCACAGAAAATTACCAATATGTTAATTGAAAATTAAAATATTTTAATAGAAAATCAGCCAAGGGCCAGATTAAAAGTCCTTGAGGGCCAGATCTGGCCCCCGGGCCGCATGTTTGACACCCCTGATGTAAACAAAAATATAATCAAATAGAGACAATCTTTACAGAATATACACTATGAAAATGCACACTGGGTAGGAAGGGGTCTGTTTTCATACATTTAAAAGTGCACTTTGTAACTTTTCTGGTGGAGGAACTGCCACATGCTTGTCTCTTACGGAGTTACTGCTTTGTTAATAATGTTCCACAGTATGACACTTAGCTATCTCCATGGAAACAAGCAGGGGGCACCACCAGGCCAAATTGCCAGTCACATTATACGTATCACGCAAGACAGCAGGGTCGTGCAGAGATCATTAGAGATAGAGAGAGATCATTATGTTATAAAATCTATCTTCAAAGTAAGAATGTATCAACAATCATCAGGAAAACATTTCAAATCTCTGCTTGCAAAGGCTTGGACCTCTGACCTTTTACAACTTCTCTAATATCTAGATGGAGAATTGAAAACAGTTATGCTATGAGTGCTACCCAAGCCATGATTTCTGGAAGCGATTGGAAACTTGTATACCCCCAAAGATTGGCACTTTGATCTATCTGAATTATAACACCTGTTTTTGTTGTTTTTATATCTCTCATATTGAATTAGATTATATGTATCATATCATTTGTTGTTAAAGATCCCATGACATGGTACTTCTTGATGCTTTTATATGGCTCCTTAATGGTTCCCTAATACTGTAAATGAATCCTTCTTCAAAATCAACACTTAGTGCATGGGAAAGACACATGTACAGAGTCAGAGTCAAAAAATAACTCTCTGAACGACTCATTCTGGGCCTTGTTGCTTGAATGCAAATGAGAAGAACACAGATTGGTAAGAGGAAGGGGGGGGGGGGGGGGCGCTGTGTGCTGGCCCCACTTCCGCGTGTGTAAGCGCGAAGGAGGAGAGCCTTTTCAATGAAAAAAAACACATTTGTACAGAAAATAAAATTAAACCACTGCTGTTTCAGAGGTCCAGAGGGTTGGGTAAAGGACTTCCAAGCCTAGAAACACTCGCACGTGCCTCCAGGCAAATAAAAAAATGCATTTCGCATTGCGTAGCTCCTCCGCGGTCCAAACTCTCTGGGCGTGATTTCCAGAGACAGGGGGTGGAGATCCAGACGATGGTGGAACTGCATTTGCATTTCTTTTTTCGATCTGACGTCAATAAGGTGCCTTGTCCAGAATCGCCCATTTGAGCTGTGTTTTTTTCAAACGCAGAAAAGGATCGCAAATGCTCAGTTTAGACATTACGCAACTTTTAGCCATTGGGGGGGGCTAAACAGGGTAGGGAAGCTCACATTAACGTTCAAAAACCTCAGAAAGTGAAAATTTCATGCCATGGGACCTTTAAACACAATTTTAAAAAAGAGACCCTTCACTGGAAAAGTTACCTAGCGCACCTTTAGCCTTTGATTGAAACCTTTGTAATCATTAAGAAATAACCCTGATGTAGAATCTAACATTGAGAAATACAGTACATTACAATGTGTGCCCAATTGTTATATTCCCATCAAATTGCCCTATGAGTAAAGGGTGAATCATGTTTATTCTTTGTTACTGTAGATCCTTTGGAAAATGAGCCAGATGCCACTCCTATACCTGCAGCAACTGATGCTAAAGACACAGGTAAACAAGCAAGTTCTGTCTGGTAAATGTGAAAAGTGCTGACTCTCATTATTTATGCGTAGAAGAAGAAGAGGAGGAAGTAAATGAAGATGACCATGGCTCAGGACGTTCTCTTGGTTAGTCTTTAAATCAGATTGTCTTTCAGTAAAAAACATGACTTTTTACTCATGGTTTTTACTCATGGTTTTTATGATACAAGTTTATAAATATTTATATATAATTTTTTTTTTCCTAGTAAAAAAGATTTCCATACGAAGATCCTTATTATTTGTTTTGTTAATTGTAACTATTGATGACTTAATAATAAAAGTGGGTCAGCTGATTTCTTGCAGAAAGGATTCAGCATATTTTTTATTCATTACCAGCATATTACTGAAGTAAATGCCTTAGGCAATAGTGTAGCAAGTTCTAGATGTATTTTTTTCTATAATACTTTTTTAAACACTTATATATATATATATATATATATATATATATATATATATATATACAGGGGGTCCTCGGGTTACGACGTTGATCCGTTCTTAAGACGCGTCGTAACCCGAATTTCGTCGTAAGACGGATTTTGACTTTGATCTTCCAACCAAAGCACCAATAACCTTTCCATCTCAATAATTAGACCACTACGCTGCTTGGTTATCACTGTCGCTTTCATAGGAGCAGATCAGAGCCCACATCAGGTACTTCTGCCCACATTGGGCACGCACACGAGGCCGTCTTCTTCTCCCTACAACCACAACAAAGCGTATTCTTCCACCGTGCGCCGCGCGCCGTTCGCGTTTGTTTACATCTCTTACCACGCTAAACCGTGTAAGACGGAATGACGCGTAATATATATATTTTTTTTAATGGGGGCGCGTTCGTAACCACGAAACGTCGTAACCCGAGACCGTCGTAACCCGAGGACCCCCTGTATATATATATATATATATATATATATATATATATATATATATATATATATATATATATATATATATCTTCTAATATTTGAACAGCGCCACCTGAAAGCACGTTACAGCCCATCACTGATACAGGAGTGACGTCTTCCCCTGTAGAAGATGGCCCGGATCTTCTCATCATCATCATTCCTGTGCTGGTCATCCTTTTCATAGCCATCACTGTCTGTTGCATTCTCATTAATCGCAAACTAAAGAGCAGTACAGTGCATTCACGTAAGTCCAGTAATATGAATCCATCTGTGCAGACATTAAACAAATCTTGATACTATGTCATCTTGCAGAGATCAACAAAGAAGATCCATATTTAGATGATTCCAACACAGAGAAAGTGCCAATGTAATGTGTGACACTGTTGTCTAAAATTGAGTTTTCCAAAGGTTTCCATAAAATCTTCCTAAAGACTGTATTTTTCTAGGCCCATGTTTGAAGAAGATGTCCCTTCTGTGTTAGAATTAGAAATGGAGGAATTGGACGACTGGATTAAAAAAGATGGTAGGCCTTCTGAAGTTAACCAAACACAACTTGAATACAATTTGACTGTTAAAATACAAAATTATATGTAATACTGTGTATTGTCCACTAGAGAACACCATTTATTTACTGTAGTTGCTTGCGTAATAATGAAATAGGAAGATATTTCTTTTTGTCATTCCAGGTCAACTTTCCGATCACAATCAAATAGCATGATGATTTTTATGGTGAGCTATAATCACTTATAATGTAAACATCAAAATAGTCTACCAGCTATTTCTTTTAATAATTGCGAACATTAGGTTCAAACCTATCAAGGAACTAAACAAATGGATAAATGGGTCAAATACAGAGAATGAACAAGGAATTAATAAAGTGTCTGTGATATTGTGAGAACATATTTTTATACACTGGGGAACTCCGCCCCTTGTTCGGAAACATAATTAAGTTTGTGTTTCAGTCAATTTCATTATATATATACAGTTTATGGTCAAATATTCTCATGGTAAAATGTTCAATTACCAATGAGTATTCTAAAATTAAAATGAAATAACTCCCACCAGCAAAGTAAATTCCATATGACATTAATTTTACAGACTCAGTGAAGCAGACATACAGCTTTGCATGCGAAATGAGAAATGAAACCGGACTCTTGCATGGGCACAGAAGACTCATGTTATTGCCAGGTGTGAAGAGAACAAGCACAGCTGGTCAGTCGCCTGTACGTCCACATTGAGCAGGTGTGGAGAGAGGTCAAAACAACCACAACCTAGTGTATCCAAATGACGTCAAAGTATCTGATTGTTGAGAAAAAACATTTACACTTGTTACACTTCAACTTTATGTCACAGCAACTTCAAAGTGTAACACCTGCCTTGAGCAAGATGATATTCCTTCATCTTTCCGCCTGTTTGTTGTGATGGACCATCTGCTCTGTGATTGTTCAACTGTGACCTATGCGTTGTTATACATGGTGCTGTTTGAAAGGGACCCACATGCTCAACACCTGTTTGCCATTACAAAAAGCATTTGTGGAAGAGTGGAGCAACTGAACCCACAAGTATCCTCCACTAAAAAGGCCTGGGAACGCCACAGGTCAAGGTCCACTCCGCTCACTGGTATTGACCAATGCTCTGTATACAACTGCCTTTCTCAGCAGTGGATTTCCAAAGCCCTGCTGGAGTGAGAGGAAGTTTTCATTCACCAAAGAGGCTCTTGGTACATATTGCGTTGCATAAGATCTCAAAACAGGACAAAATGTGTTGCTTGAGCCAACACTGTTGCTCAATGTGCCTTTGACTCTTATGTAACTTAGTTTTAATATTGTTGTCCATACATGCTGGATTTCACATAAATCAAATTTTAATTATTACTTGTTATTAAGCTGCTCGGAAATTATTAGCAGATGCTAACTACAGTATGTATCTTGATTCTGCAGGTCAGCTAAAGCCTGTTAGTGACACACCATCAACAACTGGTCAAGACACTGTTATTTGTCAGCAGTGATGATGACCCACAGCTGTTATGGGAGAGATTGTGCTCTTCCATCGTATTCCTGTATTCATCCCATTCGGATTACTGGAAGTATAAAGACATTCTTTTCATATGGTGTGACTGTCTGAAGGATAAAGGTCCATGTATGTAGTAGAAGTGACTAATACCAGACCAATTTGCTCACCACACAATCTAGTATGACTGTTCCCTAAAAGACTGTGTTTGCATGTTATTGCTTTTTAAAGGTGTTTTGTGTCTGTTTTGATACTTTATTTGGCTAAATTTGGACAACTTTGACTTGACCCATATGATACTGTCACACAGTCATTACTTCAAAATCCTTGCCTTATGTTTGTACCAGCAGAGTCCCAAAAGTATTCTTTCATAGTATTTTTTATTTTTTATTTTTGGATATGTAAATATTAGTATTGAGAAAACATTGCAAGAGAAAATATTGTTGTGAACAAAGATCACTGACTTAGGGCCTTGTGACTGCTGATACACTGCTCTTACACTGAAATATTTTGTGTATGTAAAATGTAAATAATGCAATTTTAAAGAGAGGGTATGTTTATTTTTTATTTAAAATTGTATGTACATGAGCTATCTGTGTCCACTGACCGTTCAAATTAAATATAGCTTTTGATGGTAATAATTGTAGTTAATTAACAAAGTTAATTTGTTAGTAATTACACCTTGGACATGATAGTCAAATTAAAGGTGCATTGTGTATATTTTCTGTTGGAGGGTCCGTCACCTGCTTTTCTTCAAGAAGTTATTGCTTTGTCTGAAATATTTCCCAGCATGGCCTTAAATCATCATGGAGACCAGATCAAACCAGATCAAGTCACTGGTCAGATCTGAGGCAACCCCGCTCACAGTCAGAATGCCTTTCTTTCTATGTATTTTTGAGCTATAAAATAACCTGTAATTGCATTCATGTAAGGTACAGTGGATCTGTTTAATGTCATATTGTGGAACATTCAAAGCAGAGCAATGGCAGAAAGAAAAAGGTGACAAATCCTCAACTTTAAAGTTACACAGTGTGCCTTAAGAAGAAGAAGAAATGACTTTACTGATCTCACACAGGAGAAATTCTTCTCTGCATTTAACCCATCCTGTTATTAGGAGCAGTGAGCAGCACATTACTGCGCCCAGGGACCATCTCCATGATCTTCTTGCTTCGGTTTGGTCAGGACCTCAGCCAGAGGACTTTACCTATAGTGCATGTTTTCGGTTAAATATAAATATTAATTACTTAATAAAATAAATATTGTCATGTGATGGTTTGGTTTGGTTGAAACGTTTATCCAATCAGACAGCAGAATGAGTCCCACAAGAGTTGGGTTGCCAGTTATTATTACTAAAACAAGTTGTTCATAAACCTAAACCGACTCTCTGTCTAATCTCTAAAAATCATAACCAGGCAATCTCTATTCTTTCATACCCTTACAGTGGTACCTCACCTTACGAAATTAATTTGTTCCAGAAGTGGTTTCGTAACGTGAAAAATTCGTAAGCTGAGTAGCTATTTCAATGGAAAAAGCCTGATTCATTCCAAGGCCCCGATCCAAGTTTTTTTTTTTTTTTTATAGTGTAACTTTTTTTTATAGTCTAACATTGTGCTCTGCGTGTTTCTCACATTTGTCTCTCGTTTAAACACTCAAACTTTCATAAATTTTCAACAAAATGTATTAACAGTGAAGTGTGGGGGGAAGGGGGAGGGGGTAGAAGACTGCGCTCTGACACGTGTGATAGCGCAGCATGACCCGGCGCGGAGCTGACAGCAGGTCTAGACCAAGGTCTAAACCTGGACTGGACCAGGACTAAACCTGGACTAAACCTGGACTAAACCTGGACTAAACCAGGACTAGACCAGGACTAGACCAGGACTAGACCAGGACTAGACCAGGTGGATTAAAGCAGCGAGGAGGGGACTGCATGCAGTCTGAGCGCATGAACGCATGAACGAGACCCATGCAAGAGCCGCGGGCTCCTCCTGGTTTAGTCCAGATTTAGTCCTGGTTTAGTCCAGACCACCGCGGCTCCTCCTGGTTTAGTCCTGGTTTAGTCCAGACCACCGCGGCTCCTCTAGACCTCCTCTAGACCTGGTCAGGTCTAGAGGAGGTCTAGACCACTCTTGCATGGGTCTCGTTCATGCGCTCAGACTGCGTGCAGTCCCCTCCTCGCTCCTTTAATCCACCTGGTCTAGTCCTGGTTTAGTCCTGGTTTAGTCCTGGTCCAGTCCAGGTTTAGACCTTGGTCTAGACCTGCTGTCAGCTCCGCGCCGGGTCATGCTGCGCTATCACACACGTGTCAGAGCGCAGTCTTCTCCCCCCTCCCCCTTCCCCCCACACTTCACTATTAATAATTTTGTTGAAAATCTATGAAAGTTTGAGTGTTTAAACGAGAGACAAATGTGAGAAAAGTTTAAGTCCAGTCTGAGAAAAGCGTATAATGTGTGTGGCTGAGCGCGCATTATTTGAATTTTTGAGATTTCGCGTTTCGTAACTTGAATTTTCTTTCGTATCTAGAAACAAAAATTTACCGTGAAGGCGTTTCGTAACTTGAAATTTTCGTTTGTTGGGTCATTCGTAAGGTGAGGTACCACTGTATTTTGTTTTTATATACTAGACTTCTCTGCAGTTGGATCTCTATATTGACGGACACTTATAAAAGTTGGTGGTCTCTGCATTCTCCTGTGGTGGATCTGCTGGTGCAAAACAAACAGTCCTCACAAACCAATGAATACAAATGAGAAAAAAGTCCCCAGCTCAGTTTTCTACTCCATTTCCTTCACATTAGATTTCTAGACAGCACTCTCCTCTATCTCTGCCTCCCTGATCCCGCACTGCAGAGTAAACTTTGACACTTTTATGATCAACAACAAACAGGAGGAAATACCGAGGCTGTGTTTACATTCTCAGATCAAATCAGAAGTGATAATACGGAAGTGATAGTGGCAAGACTTTGAAGTGTCTCACAAACAGGATTATCTTTTATTGGTTATTTGGCATGAAATAACCAGTATTTTAATTACACTTAATGATTTTTATGTTTTTTATTGTGTTTGATATGAATTGCACAGTTTCCAGTGTATTAAGTAAGTCTGCATATTTGTTTAAAGGCCCATACTGTATTATGCTGTTTTCTGATCTATGTTATAGTCTTGTTTTCTCATTACAAACATACCTGGAGTTTTGTTTTGTTTCATTCACAGATTTAACACAAACCCTGCATAGTTCTTCTCTCAGACTGAAAACTGTTCCAGCTTGTGATGTCATGTGGTAATAGTGGTAAAAGTGCTCTGTGTTTTTAAACGTCATACACCTTCATTAGATTCATTCATTCATTTCAGCCCTGCCAGTCTCTACCAAACTAAAGGTAATATGAGCTTAAAACTTGAAAACCACCATTACATGACATCACAAGGTGGAAAAGAGCATTTTGAGTTTGCAGATGTAAACAAACTAATGATAAAAGATTACTTAAACATGTGTGAATGAAACAAAACACAACTCTAGGTATGTTTTCGATGAGTTAACAACATTATAACATGGCTTAAACTTCAAATGAGTCAATTTTGCGTAATATAGGATCTTTAAATATGGTATTTTATTTGAGATATCACATGCCTCAAAACATTCTATTGGAGGATCAAAGTGAAATTTTGTCTTTCAAGCATCATAAATCTATTGTTAGGCCTATTGTGCCTCTTATCTTTTATTGTTGTGCCTATAGGGTGACTGCCATAAACTGTAGAAAACTAGGAATATGTTGAAAAAATGTGTTGGGACTTTGAGGGATGGACTCAAAAATTTAAAGGTAGAATATTTAATGTTGTGAAGCTGGTACGTCACCTGCATGATTCCATGGAAACAGAAAATTAAAACCATATTTTGGAACATTCTCCATGGAGATAGACACATTATATGTCATAATGTGGAAGATTATAGCAAGGAAGGAAAATCTTGTGTGGACCAGCTCTGTGAGGTTCTTTGCTACACCTTCAACCTGAGCCTCAGCCTGGAGAGGGTCCCTGTCCTGTGGAAGACCTCCTGTGTGGTCCCGGTTCCCAAAACAACAAACACCAAGGAACCGGCCCACTACAGACCAGATGCCTTGACCTCCCACCTCATGAAGACCATGGAGAAGGTGACCCTCAGCCACATCCACTCCGTGATGAGGTCCACCTTGGACCTGTTGCAGTTTGCCTACAAGCAAAACGTAGGAGTAGAGGATTTTGTCATCTATCTGCTGCAGCGGGCGCTCACCCACCAACTTTCTTTTGCACTAAATTGCCTGGAGCTAATGTGCCAAGTGAATTTCTCCTGTGCGAGATCAATAAAGTCTTATCTTATCTTAGTCACATATGAGTCAGGTTTGTAGAGATCAATCTTGCTCACATTAAGGATCAAAGACTGTATACATAAATGGACATACATAACCTGCTAGCTGTTGCGTTCCAAATAGGAAATGAGCATCAGGTTGCTTCCGGCTCCATTAACTCTGCCTCCAACTGACTTTACATTGAAAAATAGTCACCTCTCTCTCTGTAACTGCTGCAGTGATCTTTGTCTTTTTTGTCTTTAAAAGTTTGTATTGTCCCGCTCTACATCATCCTGGTGTTTTTATTTTGCCATTTTGTCTGTAAATAAATTCCTATTCCTAATATGGAAGCCGTTGTGTCCTTGGGCAAGACACTTAACCCCACCTCGCCCCCAGTGTCTGTGGACACTGGTAGCCCCCATGGCAGAAGATAAATCAAGGCCCGTTATGACGTGAGCCGTCCTCCTGTGGACCCACCACCTGCGGGAGGATACATGAGGGCTGGTGCATTGTGTTCTGGGCAGCGGAACACTGCTTGGACTGCTGCCCCCGCGACCCAGAGAATGGAAAAAGCGGAAGAAGATGAATGAATGAATGAATATGGAAACCATAACTGCTAGTGCTGGTGAGTCTCATTTGACTGCAGAACGCTATGTGTGACGCCACACACCCTTAGTCCATTTCTTTATACAGTCTATGGGATGGAACTTTATATACATTTTTCAGTGCAATAAACACACCCAAAATGAAGAAAAAAAACATGTATGTTTTAAGTAAAAAGTTACACTGTGGCTTTATGCTCATAATAACTGCATTTGCAATTGCTATGATTTTTTTTTTTAATTGATCATAACATACAGAGATTGGAATAGCACTTTTTTATAATTCATGTGACATCAAAAAGTGGAACATTCTTTAAAATACTAGTCGTTAAGTTGAATCTACTAAAATAAAATGTTGTTAATATGTGTCATTTTAACTTGCCTAGACATTGCTTTTTGCAGTACATTATATTGATACATTCACTTCTATCTTTCACACAATTGACCTGATATTCCAAGTTCAACAAAGTCCTTTCATTAAATCACCCTTATTTAATCTGACAACAACTATCTTTCCTAGTACTGAGCAACAGCTTGTGAAGCAGCTGGCCACTTTACCAGTTACCACCGTGAGGGGATCTCAGCCCTGTTTGTTTGCCCTCAGAACTGGTGCACATCATCTGTCTGCCTGCTGCTGCTGCTGCTGCTGCTGCTGCTGCTGCTGCTGCTGCCACGACCACCACACAATCATTCAGGCCATTTGTGAGAAGAAAACACATAGCACCATGGTAACTGGGGCTTTTCTGTCACCAAGCTATTCAATATGCTATCAAATACAGTTGGTTCATTATCATCAGCAGCTCAGTGGTTTCATACATAAACATATTTTATCCAAATAATTTAATGAGTAAGATAATATGAGTAAATGCAATCAGTAAGTAGCAAACAAAAATAAATAATAAACAATGAAATAGAGCTGCAAAAATTAATTAAGAAAGTAACTTAGTAGTAAAGGTACACGGAATTGACATGTGAGCTTTTAATTGTGTAGGAATGTTGTTACCTCATCAGAAACATATATAGAGATGTGGTTTCTTTCATATACACATGTTTGATAATCCTTTATGTGCATTGTGAGGAAGCGATAGTTTTCAAGTTAACAGCTAACAGCTTTAGTTCAGAAGAGATTAGCAATCCCAGGGCTGAAATCATCCCAATGATTCTAGCGAAGGTGGAGTTTAAAAACACAGTGGAGCACTTCCTATTTTACCATATGACATCACAAAGATAAAGTGTTTTCAGTTTGAGAAAACAACTCAGCCCAAATATGTAGTCTTTCTGTGTTAAATGTGTGTGAATGAAATGAAACGCAACGCCAGATATGTTTTTGATAAGGAAACTACATTATAACATAGATCAGAAAATAGCATAATGTAGGCCCTTTAAACTAATAAGACTATGATACACTCTGAATTTGTCACCATGAGTACAAAGCTCGTCACCTCTCGGAGGTATTATATGACATGTCATTACTGTGAAAATATCTTATGTTATTAGGCCTATGAGTATTCCTGTTGCCACGGTTATGGATTTAGAATCAGTGCCTGAAACCCTGAACCTCCTCAAACAATACCCCCCATCCTCTCCTTTGATTTGTCACCCATCTAAATTTAGTGAGCGCATTTACTGCCAGGCTTTGTTTCCAAGACATACTCCTTAGTTTTCATTGACTAGCTGCCAGTCTAAGCTCACTACTTCAGGATCACACATTGGTGCTTAGTGATATCTCGGCTTCTCAGACTCTCCCTGGAGGATCAAAATACTCTGCACAAAAATGACCATAAGCCAAAGCCAACCATTGCTGGCACCACAGGAGTAAGAGGAGCAGCAGGCAGCACTCTAATCCACATTAGCCTGCATCTGCCTTCAACTAACCAGACCCATGAGCTGTACAAGAACCAACTCTGTGTTTGTGACATCACTTAAACTGATGCTGTATAGCCTACATAGTTTCTATACATAATACACAATCAATAAAGAATATTCAGTATGTATTTGTAGCCCAAAGGGGAAAAAATAGGAACATTATTCATTAAGATGTAGCAAAATAGAAATTCAAATCTATCAAAAGGACAGACGTTTTTGATTGAAGACTTTATAAGATATAGCGTCCACCAGCAATCTGAACAGAATTAAAGAAGCAGCTTGGATGAGCTGCAAAACATCTTTGATCAAAAACCTTTGTCCAGTTGGAAACTGAGTATTTCCTTTGCTATGGATCCTATCTGGACAACTGAGGGATTACACAAACATTAAAATGTTACATTGTGGTTATTCTTTGATAATAAAAATAAGTACATAAATACATGTATTTATGTACTTATTTTTATTATCAAAGAACATTACATTTGACACCAGTCTCTTGCTATTTTTGCTAATTATTTCGAATGTATTATTGCCAGTTACACTTTTGCTCTTTGTTACTAAATTATATTGTGACGTGTGTGCTACTGTGTGTCCAAATAATTTCCCTTGTGGATCAAAAAAGTTTAAGTTAAAAAAAAAAAAAACATCCACGAATAAATGCATAAATAAATAAATAAATAAATAAATAAATAAATAAATAAATAAATAAATAAATAAATAAATAAATAAATAAATAAATAAATAAATAAATAAATAAATAAATAAATTTCTGGTGTCATGTGTCGTAAATAATACCCCTTTTTTAAAAATATGTTTATATTTCCGCTAGATCTCAAAGGGGCATGTGTTGGCGTCATACTCTAGCGCCCACACAAAAAAGGTGGCGTCATAGCGGTGCGACAGCCGTTCTCTCCAGTCAGAGGAGAGCAGGAGAAGAGCAAACCTAGCGGCTTCAGCTGGCTGTGGACCACAAACCGCTCACGTCTCACCCGCTTTTTGGTCTTGTTGGATATGGTTTCTCTGTTATAATGTTCGGAGACATTTGCACGGTGCCCGCTAAAGGGACAAAGTCAATAGGTCGACCCGCACATTCGCTTGTTTGACGGAGAAGCTAAGGTTAGCGGTGTTTTACTAGCCGCTAACGACACACTTGGATTGTATAGTGCCTTATAGGCTTATTAGCTGCTGTGCTAACGTGCTAGCTCCTGGTACTAGGGTGATAACACCGATCACTGTTGCTCGTGGGAACCCCTTTAACGAACAAGGAGCGCTTACCAGTTTGGAGCATTTAGCGTTGGCATCAGCATCCTCCTGGCAACATTTGGATGCGCAACCTGAAGCGAGTCACCTGAAAGGCCTGGTGCATTTGTGGAACTACAAAAGCCAGAGGTAAACGCATTTAAAACACACAAAATACTGCATGCAAAGTGGAGAATATTTAAGTAAAAGGGGCCTAGCGTTAAGCTTCCGTTTCTTGATGAGCAAAGTTAGCATCACAAGCAATCCAACTTCTTGCACTTGAGTTGGTATGCGGTTTGTTAGCGGACAGTAAAAGTTGAGCCACTCTTTAAGTGGTACGTTTCCAGGGCGTATTTACAAACTAACTAGACGTGTGAACTCATGGTCTGTCCTCTAGCCTGTGTATACCGAAATCAGCAAACTTGGTGTGAAAAGTTGTTTAGCGTGCATGCAACGTTTTTACATTTTGTTTTAGCATTCATTTTTAAGAATATCGCATGCCTCTTGTTATATTTCCACATATATTGGCTATTTGATGAGTTGTGTATTCATCCTCTTTATCTAGGCCATCTCTTTGGCTCCTTTTTGATATAACTTCACTTGAATTGAAATGAGTGTCAATACTGTATTTGCCACATTGTTTTTTAGATGCAGTTAATTTTGCACTGGTTTATTCAATAGCTGTTAGCGCGGCCTTTTTAGTTTTGAAATAGTTTGAAGTGTAGTATTTTTGGAAGAAAACTCAAATAAACGCTGTCGCTTTTTTTATAGTGTAGTGATCAGAGTTAAACACAACATCCTTAAGGCTGTTCAATGTTGGTCAATCAATGTTAAATATTGTCATTTCTCCATCTCTTTTTTGCCCTTTGTCTATGTTTGCCATTTATAAATATAAAAGTTAAATACTTTACTAAGCCGTTGTTTACTAAGTGCTTTACTGTTGCTTATATTTATTATATCAAATAGTCATTGACCAATAGGTTTTTTTTTTCGTGGCCAATGTTGATACCAGTTGTTTATAATACAGAGTAAATGATGGCCGATAAGGTCTGCTGATATATTTGGGCTGATATGTTGGGCCGATTTTGATTATTTTCACCAAGTTATGTAGTTTAAATTTACTATGAATTCCCCCCAAGCCCTTTTAACCACAAACCTATAAGACAGATGTGGAGTTACATTCATTCATTCATCTTCTTCCGCTTTTCCATTTTTCTGGGTTGCGGGAGCAGCAGTCCAAGCAAATCTGCTGCCCAGAACACAATTCACCAGCCCCAGTGGAGTTACATTTTGTGTAGAAATCTCTTTGTATTAAAGTGTTAATGTAAAGCTTTGCATGTTTGGTTTAAACATCAGTTTGACCAAAACAACCTGACCTGAGGAGGAGATATCAGACCGAGAGCCAATACGCTATGTCGGCCAACCGATATATTGGTCTGTCTTTAATATCAAATATAGATAACAAGTGATTGCTTCTAGCAATCTCAGCTGTTTGATATAATAATGGCTTTATTTGGATTACATAAAGGTAGGACAGTTTGATTATGCTGAGTTCTACACACTATCACTCTCGAGGATAAATGGCTGATTGCCTGAAGTTTGATAAATCTTTGATAATCTTTCTCTGGAACTATTTGTTTTCTCAAAAATTGGCACTGAGTGCAAATGTGGAGATTAAATTAGTTTATACATACATTTGTAACCGTACTGTGTCTTACACCACTTCATTACTTTTAGCCTAACCTACCATGTGCCCTGCTCTGTTCCAGTTTAATAGTGAGTAGATAAACACAGAGGATAAAAGGGACCAAACTACTGGGTGGTTTCAGCAGTCGAGGTCCACATGAAAAGCAGCAGCATCTGTGTTGAATTGGGGAGCTCGTAGCGTGTCAAAGTGTCTGGGTACAACATGCAGCGATTTGGGTGTTTGAGAGCACTTGATGTTGTTGTACACTGATCCTGTGTTCTTCGGCATTAAGGCACAGTTTATACTCTGTCATGGTTTTTCTTTCATACCTTTTCTACATGACAGCTATAATACATCATCAGGTGTAGTGGCTGTAAGAAATCAAGGGAATAGCATTCTAGGGCTGTATCTACAAGCTTGGTGCAGTCTGATCTATTGGAGGAGACAAGAGCAGTGGAGACAGAGCAATTCGGTGAGTGGAGCATAAAGATTAGAATGAGCAGCGCTAAAGTCCAGCTCTCTGTCAGCAGTAAGTGTGGGCAGAAAGTGAGACCAGTCAAAGAGGAAATGAAAGGCTTTTCTCTGTTGCAGCGAGCAGATCCACATCACCTGGTATCTTCAGGAAGTCTCTGAGCGCTTCCTTCTCTTCAAACAATCACCAAAGCCGCTAGAGCCATATTTGACAACAACAGCAAGGCAGGGATTGTCTGGCAGATAAAGGTTAGGCTGCAACTTATATGGGTCAGTGTTTGGCTGTGTTTGGCCTTTTATGTTCCTTACCTGGCCCACAGGATCACAAACATGTTCTAACTCCCCAGGCTATTTGTGTTGTATGTTATTATATAGCTCAAACAGGATTTTCTTCATTACTTCAGTGAATACTATATCATGTATTCTGGTGACATAGTGGTCACTGTGATACGAAACCGCACAATTGTACAATTATTCACAACTATTGACACCAGGACCAATCAATGAAATTCTTCATCACTTTCATATTCTCAAACTATAGCCTACTATATTAATATTAATAATCATACATAGGCACTAAGAATCAGCACCAGCTGATCCTCACGCACGATACCACAATCGTCTGAATACTTTCATTTTCAGATCTGTTTACATAAAGTGTATTGGAGGTAAAGCACATTTGTTTTTGTGCTGTGAACCCTGTGAGACTGTTTAGATAACTTTTTACTCTTAGACTGAGGATTGGACTCTTTACCTTTTACTTGGACAAACCATGATAGATAATGATCTCAAAGATGTGTGGCTCAGATGTTACGACGACAGGTGTTATGATGACAGGATTTACAATATTGGATAGCTATGTGCTCTTGCAACACCCTGGCATACACAAGGATATTTGAAATGGTCCCACACCGCTAACTTCTTTTGTTATTGAGTGGATGAAACTCCTGAACGTGTGGCTTTGGCTGTGAGTGACAGGCTGTGCTCTGCACACACACAAGCGATTGGTGTGTGTGAGTTGTGTGGCTCTCTGTGTTGCATGGCACATGTTTCTGTGGTATACCATAGGTTCTAAAACTCTTACAATTAATCTACAGTAGCATAAATATTAGCAGTAATTGGGGGAAAAAAAACAAAAAACAAAAAAATTAATTTGACATCGCTATTCCAGAAAGGTTTAGGTTTGGGTGCATTGGTTCATTTCATTTAGGTGCATAAACATATAGTATAATAGTTGTGATTCTTTCTCTTTTTCACATTCGTTAGAAATGATAGAAATAAGTTGTCCCATTTTAAATGAAACCATGTTCTCATTATTTTACCCTTTTTGCCCCAACAACATTAAACAGCATCACATTTAGAAGTTCCGTGCTAGGTGCAGCACTGGTCTGGAATGTCAGATACTAACAAAAACAGATCTTAAATAAAAGATTTCAGTTGCACTGTCCTAAGCCCTGTTGGCTTTAAAGAGGGGTATTATGCTAAATCTTTTATTTGTATTAGCTTATTATCATGTTTGACACTTTTGTATTTGTTTTTCTCTACTAACCAGTGATGGCATGTACTTACTCAAACATATATAGCATATTTGTTAGTGCTGTATGAGGTCCATTCCTGACTTTGATAAGTGTGAGAATCTTGTGCTGATTTGTATCCTGAATGTGTGTGTCATCCTTTTTAAACAGTAGACAGAGTTCCATTGTGTTCAAATGTGTTCCCTGATCCACTTCCCTGTAACATATCTTGTCCTTTCAACATGCTCTGTGTGTAGCGCGATAACTTTTCTTAACCTTTCCGTCCTGCTGTTTGGCTCTGGTTTTACATTCCCTTTGTTAACACACATATTTAGCCTGTGTCCCATAGGCATTACATTTCCACTATTGCTTTAATATCGTTCTTAAACTTTGATTGTGTCAGTGCTTTTGTGGGTATCTCTTTCTAATGTTTTAAATAAAGGCTGTGAAGTGTACCAGCTCAGCGCCGTGTGGGTGGGTGTACATTGCAGTTGTTCGTGGCCCTCTGCTGTTACAGTGCGCCACTTGAAGCATGTTAATAATTCAGAGCGGTGCCATGTAGCACTGAGCTGGTTAATGAACACAGGGAGGAATCTCCAGGCATGTGGCTTTGATCCCACTCCACAGGGAACATTATGTGACCCACACTGGGGACACCACTAATTGCAGAGTAGGACACACAAGAAAAAATAGTTCAGGCAGTAGTATAAGGTTCACCACATGCTTTTCTTCTTCTAGCACCAATATTTCGGATGTTTGCACTAGTTTTGGATGGGACTGGGAGTCACTGGGTCCCTCCTGATTCGATACACAAAACATGGCTCACTTTATGATAATAACATGATTTGGCCTTACATGTATACACCTGAATAATGGAATATTACTATTTATAAACAAATACATTTTAACAACTAGGTCATGGTAATTACTATATTGACTTATCATTCAATATATGAAAGCTGGAAAAAATGTTTTGGGGTGTCAGTATTTATTGTGTATACATTTTCTTTGCACTAATATTTGTTACTTTTTGCTTTTATATGGTAAGATTTAAGCTGTAAAAGGTTGACTACATAACTTCTATGACTCATTACAAATGCAAACTAATTACTAAAGTGTTTAATTCTGTTATTTATTTGTTGTAGTTCTTTTTTTAAATATATTGTGCATTTAGTTTTTTGTGGTTTAAATCTGCTCTTGGGTTATTGAGTCAGTGGCATCAGTTTCAATATTATTGTTTGTCTATTTACTTCATCTAGGGCTGGGCGATATGGAGCAAAAAATATATCTCGATATATTTTGTTGTCTCGATATACGATATATATCTCTATCTGTACAGGAAAAATAACCCCCCAAAACTACTGCAAAAACAAATATGCCAAATTCCACAAGGTCTTTTTTTTATTGAAGTGCAAATAGGTAGACAGTTCATGTAGGAACAAAGTGCTTCTGCGACATTCTAAAAAAAAATCCCTGTAAACAAAAGTAATAATTTAACTATAAAATAAAGGAAGAAATAATACATATTGCCTAATTTTTGTTCAAAAATAAAACAATTCAACTCAAGCTCATCTTTGCATGAAAGATCCCATGACATGGTACTTCTTGATGCTTTTATATGGCTCCTTAATGGTTCCCTAATACTGTAAATGAATCCTTCTTCAAAATCAACACTCAGTGCATGAGAAACAGAGATAAGATGAGAGAGAATAATTTTTCTCTCTCTGAACACTCCATTATGGGCGTTGTTGCTTGAATGCAAATGAGGAGAAAAGAGCTGGCCTATAGTAGAGGGTGGGGGCGTGGCCAAACTCTCCGCTCTCCGCTCTAGCTCTGAGCTGATCCATTTCCTTGTTTTTGCACGGGGGGAGAGATTTGAAGCGTTCCATTCAAAAATAAACACATTTCCACATAAAATAAAATCAAACCACTGCTGTTCAAAGGTCCAGAGGCTCAGATAAAGGACTTCCGAGCCTAGAAACACTCGGACGTGCCTCCAGGCAAATAAAAAAACGCATTTCGCATTGCCTAGCGCATTCGCAGTCCAAACTCTCTGGGCATGATTTACAGAGACGCTGAGTACAGACAGACGGGGGTGGAACTGCATTTGCATTTCTTTTTTCGATCTGACGTCAATAAGGTGCCTTGTTCAAACTCGCCTGTTTGAGCTCCGATTTTTTGTAACGCAGAAAAGGATCGCAAATGCTCAGTTTAGACATTTCGCAACTTTTCACCATGGGGGGGGCCTAAACAGGGTAGGGGAGCTCACATTAATGTTAAAAAACCTCAGAAAGTGAAAATTTCATGCCATGGGACCTTTAACTGTTAACCATAGGATAACCATGAGCTCCTTTAGCATAGGAAGCTCGGGATGTTCCTTATTTTAATAGATCCATGTTCCTAGGTGTCACCACAAGCCACTGCTGCAGATCAAACCAAACGTTTCCAAATACTAATACTAATACACTGCAGCAGATTAATCAAAATCTTCTGCATAAATAAACTTTACATTACTAAACTTTACATCATATAAACGATAAGTATTCTAGAGCTACTTCAGCCCGTCTGATATTATAATGTGTTTAATGCCGCTTTGTGCTCATTTGTTTGTTTTATAGAAATTAAACTTGAACGCCACATGGCTCATCTGCATAAACTATAAACGCTGAAAAAAACTCCCAGCTCTGTCCTTGTGCCGCTGATGTGGTCAGCTTCTGTCGGACTAAGGGATGCGACTCAGTGGAATATGTGTGTCCTCTCTGTGACAGAAGATGTGCTGCTGATGGTGAGTCTAAATGGCGGAAAAGGTTTGTGGTTCTAGAAGCTTTGGTTCGCACCAACTTTCGGCATTCATGGCAGTAGACATCTGTCAGCTGTTCGTTCGACGCCTTAAAACTGAAGTATGTCCATATAATAGAGCCAGTTGTCCTTTTAAAAAAAAAAAAGGGTTCTGTATCCTCCGGGCTGGTTGTGGCGCCACCGTGTTAAATGAGACAACATGTGAGGGGGAGGGGTCACAACAATAAGGTGGGGGCGAGCGGGAGCACGCACAGAACAGAGAAGGCAAACAAGCGGAGAGGTGAAATCGGAATTAAAAGCATAGCATTATATCGATACACACAATATGTCAAAATCCATATCGAATTTAAAAAATATCTCTATATTTCAAGTATCGAGATATCGCCCACCCCTAACTTCAGCAATATATCGCATTTCAAAAGTTGTTAGTGGAAGAAATACTTACTATCTGCACAAATGTAGTAATCATCAAAACACCAAATTCATTATCATTATATTTTTATATTTTAGCTCATCACCATTTTTGGATATGTTTTTTTGTGTTGGTACAGTATTTCTAATCTATAGCCTGTACAGTTTGGCTTGCATGCTCAAATTTGCATTTATTTGGAGCTCCTAGTGTGGTTTTGTCGTACTAATTCTTGGACAAACAATGCTAGTGCTGTTGTCTAGATGCCAAATAATTCATGTATTACTGTTGCCTAACTCCTATGGCCTGTATCACTGTGCCGAATGCAGAACCTTCACTGGGCCCAGTGTAGGAGATAAAAACTACATTGAATACATTTTGAGGCATAGTCATCATCTTTGACTATAAGATAAGATAAGATAAGACTTTATTGATCTCACACAGGAGAAATTTACTCGCCACAGTAGCTCCAGGACAATTGGACAGGAGGGAAAAAGTGCATGCAGGCAGGGAGGGGATAAAGTAAGTAATAAATAGTGCAAATAGTAATATGTAATAATAATGGAAAATAGTAATAATGATAATAGTAACAACAAGCATCAACATGAAAAGGAGGATATTGCACGTCTGGCCTATATGTTAGAATTATACAGTCTGATGGCGGTGGGGATGAAGGATCTGCGGTAGCGCTCCTTCTTGCACTGGGGGTGCCTCAGTCGGCTGCAATAGTCCGGTGCAGAGGGTGAGAGGTGTCGTCCTTAATGGACATGAATTTGGCCAGTACCCTCCTCTCAGCCACCTCCTCTACACGGTCCAGAGGACAGCCCAGGACAGAGCTGGCCCTCTTGACCAGCTTATTCAGTCTTTTTCTGTCCCGTTCTGTGCTGCTCGGGGCCCAGCAGACGACAGCATAGAGGAGAGCAGAGGCCACCACAGAGTCATAGAAAGTCTTGAGCAGAGGCCTGCTCACTCCAAAGGAACTCAGTCTCCTCAGGAGGTGGAGGCGACTTTGGCCCTTCTTGTACAGGGCGTCAGTGTTGTGGGACCAGTCCAGTTTATTGTTGAGGTGAACACCCAGGTACTTGAAACTGTCCACAGTCTCTATGTCCTGCCCCTGGATGTTCACCGGTGAGTGAGGTAGTGGTCTCCTCCTGAAGTCGATCACCAGCTCCTTTGTCTTACTAGTGTTAAGGCACAGGTGGTTGCGCCCACACCAGTCCACAAAGTCACTGATGACCGAGCGGTACTCCAGCTCGTTCCCCTCTGACACACAGCCCACAATGGCCGAGTCGTCGGAGAACTTCTGGAGATGGCAGCTGTCCGTGTTGTATATGAAGTACGAGGTGTATATGGTGAAGAGGAAGGGTGAGAGGACAGTACCCTGGGGGGCCCCCGTGCTGCATACTACCACCTCTGACTCACAGCCGCGCAGCCGCACGTACTGTGGACGGTCAGTGAGGTGAATGTGAATATGTGAATATATGAATGAGTTTGAACAGTTTGGAGATTGCCAACATACAAGATTTGTCAAATACTCATTTAGGCTCAACTATTCATCAGTTATTGCAATTAGGGATGCACCGATCCACATTTTTTCTCTTCCGATCCGATCCCGATACCTGAATTTGGATATCGGCCGATACTGATACTATTCCGATACCAAAACTGTTTGTTTTCAATATTATCATCATTATTGTTAAACTACAAATAAACTCATCTCTACAGGCAAGTAGGCCTATGATTAGGGCTGAACGATTTTAAGAAAAAATTGAATTGCGATTTTTCTGGCAGATATTGCGATTTCACTTTCATCCACGATTTCTTTCAAATTACGTTTCAGTGCACATGAACATTTGCAAACATCACAGAAACTTAGATCATACCATTCAAACATTAAATTCTACTAAACTGTAATGCAAGAATGAAAATTAAGTCAATAATTTATTTCAAATATAGTCTTATTTATTAAAAAGAAACACGCTGTACACAGTCAACATTGAGTGCTTGAGCAACCACAGTTATTCCACCTGAAGAACTAAAAGAGCATCTGTGTCTTAAGTAGAGCAAAAAAAGTATTTTAAAGTGGTGCAAGTGGTCAGTCTTTTATGGCTCAATTGAGCATGATCTTTGTATTTTATAACAAACGTATAAAATACAACGCAACTTAAAGTTAACTTAAATATAGCGATGCTAATCGTGGTAGCCTTTCTATAACGTTTGTAATGTAAATAGCCTTATGCTAATAGTTTGTCAGCTAACAACAGAGGGGAATAACTTATCCATCGTGCGGAGGAGACTTTTAAACCACTCTTTGGTCACCATGTTTACGGGAGTCCTTATCTCCTGGTGTCGTTGGCTGCTTCTGTCATACGGAGTTACACTGGCAAAAGAAGTTGTAACTGTCTGTTTGGCCCAAGTATCACTTTTACTAGACTTTTCTCTGGACTTTCTCGCCATGCACTCGAGTGACGGATTACGGACATTGATTAAACGGGGGCTAACACCGGCTTCACCAGTTTGCGACTCCTCAGACCACACGGTGCGACACGCCGTATTTGGGATGAGGGCTTGCTCGGAGCGGAGCAGCTAACACCGGCTTCACGTTGCTGACTTGCTTTGAGGTGTTTCTAGAAAAGTATTTCCACACAGTGGACATGTTGTGATGAAAAGTTGGTTAACTGCCTTGTGCTGCTCAATGTTTGGCTGCAAACTGTGGAATGGATTTCCAGAACGGAGGCATGTCTCATCATTACTCTGTGTCTCATTGAGATACGCCTCCGTTCAGGTAATCCATTCCACATTTTGCAGCAGGAGCAGAGCAGGCGACAGGGAATCATTGTGGAGTCATTTCAGCAGAAACGGACATGGCTCATGGATCGGAAATTTTTGCAGGTTGGATCGGAATTTCCGATCTGTGAATTACGTTGATATCGGAACCCGATGCCGATACTGGATCGGATCGCCCCATCCCTAATTGCAATTAGACGTGAAGATTTGTTTTAGAACATAAAGATTCAGTGCACATTTAACATTGATGAGTATTCATACATTTCAGAAGAGTCGTGAATTATACTTTTCAAACTTTTCAGGGTTCCATATAAATTGTGATGAACTTTAATGTCAGTGTTTTATGTGGCAAAAAAATTTACAGCATCTTTGGTGTAAATGTTTTGAACCTTTCCTGTACAAAGAGTTGTCTTAACATTTCAGAGTGGCTACTTTCTCCCTGGACCAGTCTTTGTTTAACTCTTATCAAAGGCAGCCTATAAGCTGTAGGCCTTTCCCTCAGCCCCTCTCCATCTGGCTTTAACACAACCACATCTCCTCCCGGCCTGTCCTCAGCACAGGGCACATGCAGCAGTCTCCGTATGAGAGACGAGGTTTGAGGATGAAAATGCTCTGAAAGGAGGCCCTTCCCAGCAGAGAGCCCGTTGTCATGGAAACATCTGTCTTTGTGAATGGGGGCTTCTCTTCTGTTCCCGGTCAGTGGTCTGCCACTGTCTCAGGGTCCGAGGGGAGTCCAGAGACCATTGAGAGGAAAGACATGCGCTGCAATTAATATTTAAAGGCCGACTTGCTTACTTGGTTACTTTCTTGGAAATTGTGTATTGTCCAGTTACCAGTTAAAAAGACTGATCAAAAGATCTTGAGTGCTTGGAACAGTGGTCTTCTAACTTTGCTGGTGCAGATGGTAAGACATGAGTTTTCACACTGAAGGCAGGTTCAGAGCAGAACGCGCACATCGGTTCTTTACAGTTGTATGTTTCATTCCCCAGCCCAGCATGTCCTGGCAATATTCACTTTAAAGCAACAGGTCTAACCATCCAGAGTCACCTGTGTCAGCGCTAGTCTAATGGACCCACCACACAGCTTTGAACCTGGGATTGCTGGTTTAAATTAGGGATGTCAACAATTAATCGACTTACGATTAATTGTCGATCAAGACGTTGGTCGAACAAAATGCATTAATTGTAATTAATCGCTAATCGCGGACACGCGCACCCACGTGGTCACGAAACAAGGCAACCACGCACCGCGCTGCGCTAAGCTCGACTCACTGCCGGCTGCAGGCGCCAACGGCACTGCCCAGGCTGCTGAGCACGAGATCGAACCGCAGCGCCCGGAATCCGTAGTCTCAGCCCTAGCCACAAACCAGCCGCACGAAACCAGCAGCGGCACGTGATGGTTTAATCCTGGTTTAGTCTAGGTCTAGACCTGGTCCAGTCCTGGATTAGTCCAGGCCCAGTCCAGGTTTAGACCTGGTTTAGACCTGGTCTAGACCTGGTTTAGTCCACATTTAGTTCTGGTCTAGTCTCTTAGCCAATCAGGACGCAGAACACAATGTAAATCCGCAAACTGCGATAGAGCGAGGGATTACTGTATTCTGTTATTCAGCATCAATACATTTGTCTGCTTTTTACTAAGGAATAATTAATTGAGGAATATACAATATAATAATACTATGATATATTTATGACTCAGTGTTATGTTACTATAGCTTATATTCTTAAAGACCCTATTGAAACACTAAAATTCAGGTAAAAAACGCCGCTTATCAGTTAATCGTTAATCGATCGATAAGGTCAATCAACTATAGATTAATGAATTAATTGATAATTTGCATCCCTAGTTTTAAATCTTAGCTATTTCTAGTTCAATACTGCAATATGAATAGCTGCAAATTGTGAAGGTTGTAATTATTTAAAAGTCCTGAATAAAAATATGCCTGTTAAATGCATAAATCCTAAACTTTATAAGTATGCATGTTGCAGTTATAGTTCTGTTTTCATTTAAAGGTGCATTGTGTAACTTTTCTGTTGGAGGTTCCATAAAATATTGCTTTGTCTGGAATGTTTCACAGTATGGCATTAAACCTTTCTATCTTCAGGGAGACCAAATTAGAAGTTACAGGTCAGATCTGTGCAGAGTCCACCCCACCCACAGTCAAAATGTCTGAGTGTGTGAGAAGTCTTTTCTAATTATTTTTGAGCTATAAAACCACCTGTAATTTAATAAATGTAAGATAAAAGTAAGGTAGAGCTGTTTTAATGTCATACTGTGGAATATTCCAGGCAGATCAATTACATCTCCATAGAAACAAGCAGGTGAAGGACCCTCCACCAGTGTCATTACACAATGGACCTTTTAATGATAATGCCCCTGAATGTTAAAAATGTTTACTTTGAATTTAATCTTTGAAAAGGAAATGTAATTGCATTGAAAGTAATTGTGATTGCAGAAATCTGGTGAATTTGTCAGAAAAATTGAAATATTTTCCAAGCAGCCCCACAGAAAGGCACTATCACACAAGCCTGTGTTTGATGCATTTGTTGTTCAAAGAAAATAGGGTTGCATGAATGTATGATCAATTATCTGTCTTAGTCCTGATTTATGAGGTCTGTTTCGCTTCTGACCCTTTGTCATAACAGTCCCTGGGAAAAACTTATTTTTGGCCAGGCTTTGTCATGCCATGTGACTCTTCCGGAAATTGTATTATTTGTAGTTTGACCTATGACAAATGTGCTCCAAAGTCTTCAGTGGGAGTTGTGAATATTACACAGTACACACACACATTGTCCCAGTCACAGTGATACTGCTGCTTTTAATGCTTAGATTGTTGTCTTAGTTTTGATTGTGGTGAGGCAGCCCCTCCTGCTTTTTGTCCGAATGCAGCATAGACTGGAACTGGTCCATAGAGACGATCAAATCCATCACAGCCACTTATTTGTAGCACTTCTTCTCTCCAATGTTCTAGTATCTCAAAAAGTTTAAGTAAACTTTTTCCTCAGAATGTATGTCACTTTCATTCGGCAGAAATCCCTACAGTCTTCTTTACTACTTTTTAAAAAAACTTGTAACACGCCATGTTTGTTTTAACATGAACAAACGTATGGACCCTCTGTGTGTAGATTAATCATGGTTAGCCTGGCTTTGTCCAAGTTCAAATTTGACTGGTAAATGCCAGACAAATGTCTCCTTTTCTGAACTTGTAAAAATTAAAATCATTCATATTGTTGAATATCATATATCATTGTTGAATATCATATACAAAACAAGTAAACAAGTTAAATTTACTTCTAGAAGCTCAATAAACAAATGTCAGTGTTGAACCACCTCTCCCAAACCTGAGCCAAGCCTCTGCTTGTGCATGCTGCAGACAGCTGGGGGCTCAGGTAAAGTGCATGTAAGTCTATTAGAGAGGATAATCCAACAGAGAAGACCACAAACAGTCTGTCAATTCACTTTCTGCACTGTGGTCACGTGATGCCCCTCACACAGCCATCCCATTTCAAACACATGGCCACCATATGCTTTCTACATCTCTGGCGTGGCGTCTACAGTCATATGACATATAAACAACGGGAGTCTTAAACTTACCAATGCCCTTTTCTCCAACAGTCTACAAGTACGTCTCCTTCTCTTTACCTTTCAGGCTTTGGACTATTTTGCTTTTTACTGTCTCTGTCCATCGCTTATCTATTCACCTTCTCTTCATTCTCTGCAGCCTCCCTCCACCCTGCACCTGCACGGCTCTGGCTCGGTTGGTGGTTCAGTGGCACTTGAAACGGGGAGGTGTGTGGTTGGCCAAGATAACACTGCAGCAGCCCCAGGACTCTCTCCACAGGTCTGGCCCCCTCCTCTCCTCTCTTCTTCTCATCTATTCTCTTCTCTTTTGGTGTCCTTGTTGGTGTTTTTGCTGTCATAGGGGATGGGTGAATGCAGAGGTTGTGTTGTGAAGAGAGGATGAGTTTTGCGGTACTTTTCTGCGCTTTTCTGTAATTGACTGGATAGTCATTACTTGAATAGTGCTTATTAACCTTTTTGTGAGAATGGTATGATATAAAATTAGTTTAGTAAACAAGGTTTACTATAGTTTACTATATTTGACAAGACAAAATTGAACCAAGTTGAGTGATATTTTTCAAAGTTTCACTCTTGATATTTGGCTTCTTGAACCATTATGCATCTTAATAAAATGAGTAGCATAACGTAAAATGATCTGGGGAATGCCTCAAAACTTTGTCAATACTAATGGAATTACCTCTCGGGGGGGTAAATTAAGTTTTCTCAACTGAACTACAATGCCAACAGAGGGTGCTAGAACTGTATCTGCTGGGGCACTGAGAAGTGAAGTAGTTTGTATGAAGATAAAAATATTGTAAAACATGCTAAACCATTCAGTGGCAAGCTTAAAAGACATCTGGTGAAGGTGTGTGGACTTTAAAAACACAGAGGAGCTTCATGAATTCACACAAAATTGACCATTGTGAGCGTCGGCCTCTGCGCGTCCTCCGCGTCCGACCTCCTCCGCACATAGCAACGCACATAGCAACGGTGAAAAAGTTAAAATCCAGAGAAAACAGAGGTCAAAATGGAGCAGAAACATCGCGCATCTGAAGCACCCAGCCTCACACACACAATCCTCAAAGTGTGCAAACGAACAAGCAGGTAAGAGCAGAAAAAAAGTTGGAAAATAAGGGAGCGCGTTGCAACCAGCTCCGGCTCTCGCCGCGCCGTAATAAGCCGTGCGTTGCAACAATGGAATTTCCCCACTGAGGGACTAATAAAGGCATATCTTATCTTATCTTATCTTATAGTCATGTCATGTTGTTACCTCCTCAAAAACATACCTAGACTTGTGTTTTATTTGCAGATGCTTGCGTATTCCTGCATTATTAGTCTGTCTGCTTTCTCCAAAGCTCCAAATGTTCTGTTCCACCTGGTGATGTCAGTTTTCAAGTTAACAGCTACCTTTTTCCTTTAGTTCAGTAGAGATAGGCAATTCCAGGACTGAAATTATGCAAATGATTCTAGTGAAGGTTTATGGAGTTTAAAAGCACAGTGGAGCACTTCCTGTATTACCACATAACATCACAAGGTGGAACAGAGTGTTTTGTGTTTGAGAGAAGAACTCAGCCTGCAGGTGGTAGTAGTAGTAGTTGTAGTTGTAGTTGTAGTTGTTGTAGTTGTTGTAGTATTTTTGAATACTGCAGTCATTTTAAATAATTCACCTGTAAACTAAAGTGTACATCCAAGCTCTATTTACTTGTAATGCCTAAAGTCGGGCATCTTTGGGCTGCCAAGCGTTGCCATGGCAGCGACACGTTGCTGCTCAGGTTCTTCGTGATTTCCTCTGGGATACAACACCTCTCGCGGAGCTCTCCAACAACATGGGTGTCCATCTGTGGATTTGCTCAGTACACATGTCTTCAGGGAGAGCCGCACTGCAGTTTGGTAGACATGTTTGGTATTTGGAGTTCACACTGACAACATTAGCACAAAGAAAAATATGAGCAAGGTTTGGTACTTAAACTGGTACTTTGCCTTTTGTTATTTTCTCAGTGACCACACTATGTTATGGCATTCTGTTTGCCTGTTAAAATGATGATTCAGATATTGGCTTATATACTACTGCTGAATCTAACTGATAGTATTTGATTAAGTTGTGAGATGAACTTTTATTCTTAAAGGCAAAGTAACGTTATTTTACAATCTGAGCCTTCTTTCGGTAATAAAACAAGTCGTTTGACTCACCCATATCACGTTCGTGTCATTTGGAGCTGTTTGAAGAAAGTTATGTTGTAGCGTAACCATTAGCATTTGTTTTCGGGGCATTACTTTGCGGTGTCCAAATAACACAAACTTTAGTACTTTTCAAATCATAGAAGCCCGATGTCTTAATGTAAGAAATCGTTTGAAGCAAAAGTGGCCTGTAATCCGAGATTTATCCATAGTTTTCAGCTTTGCGTTTCATGTTTGGGTCCCAGGCACAGTCCGCGCATGCGCACTGGCGTCCTCATCTACTCGAAACTATGGCTAAATCTCGGATTACAGGCCACTTTTGCTTCAAACGATTTCTTACATTAAGACATCGGGCTTCTATGATTTGAAAAGTGCTAAAGTTTGTGTTATTTGGACACCGCAAAGTAATGCCCCGAGCAAATGATACAGCACCATGTTAAAAGATACGGGATCATTAGTAGAACAGAACGGCTCAACATAAGTTCTGCGATACTGCTCCAATTGACAGAAAAATGCTATGGGTGAGTAAAACTACTTGTTTTATTGCCGAAAGAAGGATTGTAAAAAAACGTTAATTTGCCTTTAAGGCAGACTAGGGCTGAACGATTCTAAGAAAACATTTAATTGCGATTTTTCTGACAGATATTGCGATTTCGATTTCATCCACGATTTTTTTCAAATCAAGTTTCAGTGCACATGAACATTTGCAAATGTCAGAAACTTAAACCATTCAGACACTAAATTCCCTAACTGTAAATGTAAGAATGAAAACTAAAGTCAATTTATTTCAAATGTAGTCTTGTTTATTAAAAAGAAACAAGCTATATGTACAAAAAAGTCTTTTAGCTTATGAACATTAACACCAGTAGCAAGGAATTCAACCTTGTAATAACAAATCTGTACTTCCTTTTCACAGTAAGTGCAACTGAAAAGTAATAGTAAATATATTTTTAAAAAATTACTCACAACTACAACTACAAAAGATGTCAGACATTATAATAGGTGGGTTAATCAAAATATTGCACATCTATTCTGTAAACAAATATAGCATTATAATTAAATTATAGCAAAAACGGTGAACACTTGTTTTAAACAAACAAAATCAACAATAATACTTGCTTCCCTGACATCACTTTACAGATTTTTAGCCAAGAAAACCAGCATGTCAACCTTTGATGGTTTTAGATTTGAGCGCTGACATGTGACAATATTGCCACTGGCACTAAACAATCTCTCTGATGGTGAACTTGTAGCTGGCAAAGGTATTTACGAGCCAATTTGCTCAGCCATGGAAAGTTAACATTGTGCACTCTCCACCAGGCCAGTGGATCTTCCTCTCCATCAATAGTAGGAGTTGAGAGGTAGTTGTCCAGTTCTGCTTTAATGCTATCCTCCAATTGCATAGTGGAAACGGGAGCAGGGACAGCCTTGGCCTTGAAAAAGCTGCCCAATGACCGCTTTTGCTTTCCTGAGGTGGATGGTTGTTCTTCTGCTGCACTCTAGGGCATGGGATCTGTGGTGCTGACACAAGCCCTCTTCTCCAGCAAAACACAGATGAGAGCTGTTAATGTTTTGCTGAGCGTGATTAAGACCAACTGGGCATGGTGTGTAAAAATTTAAAAATGACAATCAGCGTAGTAAAAATATCACTTGTATTGATATGACATTTTGTATTACTAAACACAGAAACAGGACAACTTTCCTTTTGTGCCACCTGTTCCATTTCCATCTTCACTCTTTCTTTGATGTATGGGATATCTCTGCACTTATGTATTTGGTCTTGAATCTGGGATCAAGTAAAGAAGCACTGTCCAGAAGCTCCTGTGTGACTGGGTCATTGTATTTATCCTCAATGTAGTGGAGAGCTCTTGATTTGATGTCTTTGGCAAGATCTGTATCCTGGTCACTTTCGGTCAGAGTTGTTGTCCTCAAGAGATGGAGAACTGGCTTCAAGTATGACACTTACATAGGCTTCACCTGACAGGGCGTCTGTGAACTCCTGAAGAGGACCAAGGGCATTGTTTATTGATTCAAGGACATCTGTGTCTTGCCAAGTGGGGACTAGGTGACGTGTCTTCTTGTCTTCAGACCGAACCTGAGACAATGCCTTGCTCTGCTCCAACACTCTCCCAATCTTTTTTTGCCTTGAGCCCCATCTTGTCGGACATTCTGTTATCAATGAGTGCTCTGGTAAGTTGAAGTCTTGCTGTGCCTGTTTTAGTGCAGTCTTCTTTTTCTCCAGCTGTGAGAGAAGACACCAACCATCTGTTTACAAAGTCCTGTGGCCCGTTTCACTCTTGGGTCATCTTTAACAGCATTTTCTGGACAAAATAATAATAATAATAAAAATAAAACATTAATAAGAATTACAGGCTGAAAATCAAGAGAAAAAAAAAGTACATCCAAGAAAACCATAAGAATATAAACCAATATCATAACACAGTCAGCATTCATAATCTACTATTGATGACAATCTGTTATCTTGTACTTGTAAGGGCTTCAAAGTAAAATATTAAGAGAAAAATTGAACTGTTCTGCCCTTGCGACAATTGTGTTGTGTCCCTCTCTAGGCTTGCCGTTGCTAAGCTGTTGCCTTGGAGACCAGAGTTAAACCGTAAAGTTTTCTCCCTAGCCGTGTCTCAATTCTCAGTGTGCACAGTTCGGAGCGTTGTTTTAAGGGCATGTACGTCACATCCGGCGCAACAACTGCTGTCCACGCGGTCTGAAGACCACAGTCGTTTCCATGGAAATCAGGGCGTGGATCAACTGCGTGAAAAAGCACACTTCGCGCACTCATATATCCCAGCATGCACAGTGCGCTACTACTTCTACGGGAGAAAATGGAGTCGATGGCTGCTTCCTGTAGTTGCGAGACCTGTCGCATTTCGCAGACAGCCATGCGGGCCGGACTGCACTCAGGGCTGCGCAAGTATGCACAGTCTTGACTGCAGTCTGAGTACGAACTGTGCACTCTGAGAATTGAGACACAGCTCCTATATTAGTTTGCTCTTTTCACCACCTGTCTTAAAATGCAGATAATCCACCCTGACGAGTTACACCTTTGTAAATTGTAAATCTTTGCATTCTTGTTGTATTTTATAACAAACGTTTAAATGCAACTTAACTTAAATACAGCTAATCGCGTTAGCCTTTCTATTAGAGATGCACCGATCCAAATTTTTTCACTTCCGATCCGATCCCGATACCTGAATTTGGATATCGGCTAGGGATGCAAATGATCGATTAATTCATTAATTGATAGTTGATTGACCTTATCGATCGATTAACGATTAACTGATAAGCGGCGTTTTTCACCTGAATTTTAGTGTTTCAATAGGGTCTTTAAGAATATAAGCTATAGTATACAAAACACTGAGTCATAAATATATCATAGTATTATTATATTGTATATTCCTCAATTAATTATTCCTCAGTAAAAAGCAGACAAATGTATTGATGCTGAATAACAAAATACAGTAATCCCTCGCTCTATCGCGGTTCGCAGATTAAAAAAAATTTTTTTTTAATAGTGTAACATTGTGTTCTGCGTCCTGATTGACTAAGAGACTAGACCAGGACTAAACGTGGACGAAACCAGGTCTAGACCAGAACTAAACCAGGTCTAAACCAGGTCTAAACCTGGACTGGGCCTGGACTAAACAAGGACTGGACCAGGTCTAGACCTGGACTAAACCAGGATTAAACCATCACGTGTCGCTGCTGGTTTCGTGCGGCTGGTTTCGTGCGGCTGGTTTGTGGCTCGGGCTGAGACTATGCATTCCGGGCGCCGCGGTTCGATTTCGTGCTCAGCAGCCCCGGTGTACACGCGGGTGAGCAGTGCCGTTGGCGCCTGCGGCCAGCTGTGAGTCGAGCTTGGCGCCACGCGGTGCGCGGTTGCCTTGTTTCGTGACCATGCGGGTGCGCGTGTCCGCAATTAGCGATTAATTACAATTAATGCATTTTGTTCAACCAACGTCTTGATGGACAATTAATCGTAAGTCGATTAATTGTTGACATCCCTAATATCGGCCGATACAATACTATTCCGATACCAAAACTGTTTGTTTTCAATATTATCATCATTATTGTTAAACTACAAATAAACTCATCTCTACAGGCAGTAGGCCTATGATTAGGGCTGAACAATTTTAAGAAAAAATTGAATTGTGATTTTTCTGGCAGATATTGAGATTTCAGTTTCATCCACAATTTCTTTCAAATTACATTTCAGTGCACATGAACATTTGCAAACATCACAGAAACTTACATCATACCATTCAAACACTAAATTCCACTAAACTGTAATGCAAGAATGAAAATTAAGTCAATTTATTTCAAATGTAGTCCTGTTTATTAAAAAGAAACACGCTGTACACAGTCTACATTGAGTGCTTGAGCAACCACAGTTATTCCACCTGAAGAACTAAAAGAGCATCTATGTCTTGAGTAGAGCAAAAAAAGTATTTTAAAGTGGTGCAAGTTCAGTCTTTTATGGCTCAATTGAGCTTGATTTTTGTATTTTAAATAGGGGTGGGTGATATCTCGATATTTGAAATATATCGAGATATTTTTTAATCTCTATATGGATTTTGACATATCGTATATCTCGATATAATGTTTGTTTAATTCTGATTTTGCCGCTTCGTTTGTATGCCTTCTCTGGTCTGTGCGCGCCCCTGCTCGCTCCAGCCTCCTTGCTTTTGTGACACCTCCCCCTCGCGTGTCTCATTCAACATGGTAAAGCCCACAGCCACCACGGAGGATACAGTAACAGAACTCGTGTCAAAAAAGAGAACAGCTGGCTCGATTATTTGGAGATATTTTGGTTTTAAGGCGTCAGACGAGCAGCAAACAGATGTCTACTGCTGTGAATGTAGGAAGTTAGTGCCAACCAAAGGTTCTAGCACGACAAACCTTTTCCACATTTACAAACAAGGCACAAGCTCGCATACGAGGAGTGCACCAGACTAAAGATCCCGGCCACTAAATCCGCTAGCTCTGGCAACACGCCACATACAAACACTGCACAAACAACACTCCACCAATCTGTAACGCGAAGTGTAGAATATGAAAGAAAGAGTGCAAGGTGGTGTAGCATCAGAGTCCGTGGCATTTCATATTGCGGTGGACATTGCACCCATTGCCGTCGCTGAACAACGTGGCTTTATACGCATGCTAAAAACACTTGATCCAAGATACAGTTTACCTATTTGGCATTACTTTTCGAGACATGAACTCCCTAGACTGTACACTACAGAAAGAGACCGGCTTGCTGCTGAACTGGAGAAGGTTACTTACTGTGCCCTGTCTACAGACGTGGAGCAGCAGGACATGTGAGTCTTACATGTGTGTCACTATACACTGCATTTTGTACTAGAAGATTAAAAGCGCATGCCTTCAAACCACTTATTTCCCACAAGATCACACTGGTGAAAATATCACAGAGGCCCTGAGAGACATAATAACAACCTGGATGTTAAATCCAAATGGACTCGTTGCCATTACTACTAACAATGGAGCAAACATCGTCAGTGCAGTCCAAAGCAACAAGTGGAAGAGGATGCAGTTTTTTGGCCACAGACTACATTTGGTGATTGGTGAGTGCAATATACCTGGTCATGTGTGTGTGCTCAGGACTGACAGAGTTAATGCTGAGAAAGATGAGCTTGAGTTCAGTTAAGATGTTTTCCTTTTGAATGAAAATGTTGCTGAAGCACTTTGTCCTGAATTGCCTACCTCGAGTTGTTTATAAGTTGTTTATTTTTGAATGAAAAGAATATGTAATATTTCTTCCTTTTATTTTAACAGTTTTACAGTTATTTTGTATACAGGGAAGAGCAGAAGCACTCTGTTCTTACATTAACTGCCTGCCTCTTTGCACTTGAATAAAAAAAGACCTTGTGGAATTTGGCATATTTGTTTTTGCAGTAGTTTTTGGGGGGGTTATTTTTCCTGAAAAGATAATGAGATATATATCGTATATCGAGATATAAAAAAATATATTGAGATATATTTTTTGCTCCATATTGCCCAGCCCTAATTTTACAACAAACATATAAAATACAACGCAACTTAAACTTAACTTAAATATAGTGACGCTAAATATAGCAATGCTAATCGCAGTAGCCTTTCTATAGTGTTTGTAATGTAAACTAGACTTATGCTAACAGTTTGCCAGCTAACAACAGGTACCTCTTATCCATCATGCAGAGGAGACTTTTAAACCACTCTTTGGTCACCGTGTTTACGGCAGTCCTTATCTCCTGGTGTCATTGGCTGCTTCTGTCATACGGAGTTACACTGGCAAAAGAAGTTGTAACTGTCTGTTTGGCCCAAGTATCACTTTTACTAGACTTTTCTCTGGACTTTCTCGCCATGCACTCGAGTGACGGATTACGTCACATTGATTAAACGGGGGCTAACACCGGCTTCACCAGCTCGTGACTCATCAGACCACACGAGGCTACACTGCGTATTTGGGTTGAGGGATCGCTCGGAGCGAAGCGGCTAACACCGACCTCATGTTGCTGATTTGCTTTGAGGTGTTTCTAGAAAAGTATTTCCACACAGCGGGCATGTTGTGATGAAAAGTTGGTTAGCTGCCTCGTGCTGCTCAGTGTTTGCCTGCTAGCTGGCTGCAAACTGTGGAATGGATTTCGAGAACGGAGGCATGTCTCATCATTACTCTGTGTCTCATTGAGATACGCCTCCGTTCAGGAAATCCATTCCACATTTTGCACCAGGAGCAGAGCAGGCAACAGGGAATCATTGTGGAGTCATTTCAGCAGAAACAGACATGGCTCATGGATCGGAAATTTTTGCAGGTTGGATCGGAATTTCCGATCCGTGAATTACGTTGATATCGGAACCCGATACCGATACTGGATCGGATCGGCCCCATCCCTACTTTCTGTAGAGTTTGTAATGTTTGCGGAAGAGAAAGGACAGTTTGTCCACTAACAACAGAATTCGTATGAATGGATTAATAAACACACATTCTTACACTTACCAATTGCAAGATGCAGCCTGTGTCCAAAACACTGAAGTCCGGTCCATTGGTTAAGTTCCATTGCTTTGACCATGTTTGTTGCGTTGTCGGTTGTGATGCACGTCTGGGCCTCTTTATTCACACCCCAACTGGATAGACACTCTCTCAATCCCATGGCAATATTCTCTCCTTTGTGGTCCGTTGGGAAGTATGCCGTCTGCAGGCAGTGACTTTTCAGCTCAGAATTGCCATTTACAAAATGCACAGTCAAACTCGTATGGCTTGGTCGTTCTGCTTGACCACATATCACTAGTTGTGGCATAATACTCAACATTTTCCAGATCTTTCACCAACTTATCTTGACATTCCGCGTACAACTGTGGAATGCAACCTGACTGAAGTACGTGCGGGAGGGAAGCATATACCTCTTGTCCATGGCGCGGAGGAGACTTTTAAATGAGTCTTTGGTCACCGTGTTTATTGACTGCATGCACATGGATAAGTGCAATCCGATTGCAAACGGATTGAGATCGTATCGGATTCATGTGCACAGGCAACGGATTGGATAGGGATTGGTTTCCCCAATCCGATTGGAACCCCTGGCTTAGGCCGATAGCAATCTGCTTGGCGTTGCCATGTGCGCAATTTCGGATCAGATTGGCATACTGCGCATGCGCAGAAATTCGTGCCAGGGATTTCACCCGGAAGTGGTAAGAGTGGTAGGAGGTGCCGACGGCGTCATAAGTAGCGATTATTGTTGCCGGACTTTCAGACGAAAACATGGCTGCAAAGAAAGCAACAAGCACGCACTATTGGACAGATGAAGAAACGGAGTTCATGCTGAACCAGGTGCGAGAGCTAAACATTTTAAAATTTATGGATGGGTTTCTTCGGACGCCTGAGCAAATCAAAATTAAATGGAAAAACGCCAGGGCAGCGCATGCCACAGCCAAGAAGAACAACGGGAGAGCGGTCAAGACCGTACAACTTGCCCGCATTGCGAAATATTGGAAGAGCTCTTCCCGCATCCGACAGCTGTCCTCCACCCCACAACCAGATGGCTCAGGACAGCGTTCCTTCACGGCACCAACAAGCCCCATCTTCCACCATTTCAGGACTATGAACATAACGCACAGGGCACTTTTGAGTTATCTTTTGTGACCTTATAATATCAGAAGAGAGTATTTTTTTTAAACTGTTGTATAACTTGTAAATATTAAAATCGGTTTGGAAATTTACTTTTAAGTTGTTCACTCAGACAGGACCAAAGAGTCCACCCACACAGAGTGGAAGAGACTACAGAATTTAAGCTAAGCATTAGGGTTGGGCGGTAATACGGTAATACGGTATACTGCGGTAACTAAAAATAGCAACGGTATCAGATTCATTACCGTCATTAAAAAAAAAAAAAAAATCTTGCCCTAATATAATATTAACTATAATTAATTTAATGCCTAAATAAAGAGTGTTTGTCCAGCACCTATGTATGTGTGGTTGTGTTTGTTAATTTAATACTATTACAGTTTAAAACTCATATTACTATCGGAGAGATGACGTTCGGTTATAAAGTCACTGCTTCTGATAATAGTTGCGGCCCCTTTAAGAAAGGCGTGACGTTTGACACGTGGCTTTTGTGTTCTAGCACAGCGCGTGTTATTCTCGCGTGTTAAAACAACTCACCGTTTTTGAGTCTGAAATGTGAGAAGTTTTCGGGTTTCTTATTACAAACGCAACTTCCACACGAGGCTGTTATTCTGGCAGATGAAGACCCCCTTCTTTGGTGGAAATCCAATGGAGTCAGGCGCTTTCCTCTGATAAAATACCTGTGCGTTTGTGCCACAAGCTCCATCGGAACGGGTCTTCAGCACCGCGGGCAAAGTTGTCAATCCACAACGTGCCTTACTCAAGCCGGAAAAAGTGAACATGCTGGTTTTGCATTCAATAGCTTTTTTTTTATTTTTTATTTTCAATAAGGAGTAGCTTTTTCTGACGGACGAAAACGGTTCGGGATGTTGTATAGTTGTACGTTTAATTTATTTGATTCATGGTAATAGATTTTAAAAATATCCAAACGAGCAGTATTTTCCACTGCCTTCTCAGGACAGGGTTATATATGCACATTTTCGGTTATGTCTTGTTATTTATTGTTCAGATTTTCTTATTTGATAAGATCAAGTATTTTATTTGATTCCTGTTGGTTTGTTAGCTTTAGCCCACAGACAATGTCATTTCGTTCCATCGGTTGGCTGGTGTATTTGCACTTTAAACATTTGATAATAAAAGTTACTAATTTTGTACATGTTTTGTTATGTTTTCAGTATCATTAGGCCTATGTAATGCTTGCTTCTGTTTCTGAACGGTAAAGGTGCAAGCTGCCATTTGGCGAGGCGACTCCACTGTAGTGCTACCAAGTTTTTTTTTTGTTTTTTTTTTTAGCCTTAGCAACGGTAATACCGTATACCCTGGGAAAATGTGGAGACGGTTTAACGGTATCAAAATTTGGATACCGCCCAACTCTACTAAGCATTACAAAGACATACAAAATGAAAGTGTGGTTGTGTAATTTCACTACCCCAGACCTTACATAAATGATAAATGAATGATAAACCCATAGCTACAAATGTAATGCCTTTATTTGTGGCACAAAATATGCAAGCAACAAAAAACAAAATGACAGAACATGATTAAAATAAAACAATAGTGTGCGGTATAGGTGCCCGAACGGTCACGTCTTCAGGCTTCATAACTTCCGACATCAACCCACACATCTTATCAAAGGTCCTCCGGGTCATTCGAAAGTTGCACCTCCAATCCTCGTCAGTATATTCTTGTAAGATCACTCCATCCCAGAAGCCCAGAATTTTCGTTGTCCTTGATTGCTTGTAATATCAAATGCTGACGACACAGTTCTTGTCGTATTAACAAAACCATAAACGCTGTTTTTTCGTTCTTACGAACAACTAAACTCTGCAGAATGCACAACACGTACACCAATGCTGCTCCGTCAAACTCCTCGAACACCATCTTTGTATACCGCCAAATACTTGTGTTGTGTTTTTATACTGAGTAGCCATCACCCGGAAGTAGTTGGACTACAGCGCCACCTAGCGTTGCGGACCCGGCCAGGTCGCTGACCTGAATCCGATTGCGCGAGCTTCATATACACTCGGATTGGACAACAGACCACCCGCCGAGTAACGTGAGAAATCCAATCCGATCCTAATCCGATCCCTACCATGTGCACGCACTCATTGGCACCATTTCCTTTGCAATGTAATGTGGAACGGCAGTCGTTATCTCCTTGTGTCGTCGGCTGCTTTTGTCATACTGCGTTACACTGGCAAACAAAGCTGTAATGGTTGTCTGTTTGGCCCGCATATCTCTTTTGCTAGACGTTTCACCGGACTTTCTCACCAAAGTCGCCATGCACTTGTCATGCAAATTTAAGTGGTGAACTTTCAAATGCCGGAATAAATTGGTCGTGTTACCACGATTTGTGGCAACTTTAGCACAACATGTTTTGCATATCACCTGTTTCTGTTGTTCATGTGCAGCCTCAAACCGGAAATACTGCGACTGACATGCTGTTTTTCTTAGGGCTCAAAACCCCTAACTCCACTTCTTGTCCTGCTGAAGCCATTTCTGAAATACTGCGCTAGATGCCCAAGTTCACTGATTGGAGTCGAGAACACGTGACCTGTCCACGCGCAGCATGCCGTTTCTGATTGGTGGCCGCCTCCCTGTCACGCAGGTGGTGCTTATACTAGTTAAGTGCCACACAAGGAGGCGACCAGTTAGGAGAACTGCAAAAAAAACCTTAATGATCCCAAAATTATGTGGTCTGAGATCGTGATTTTCGGTCTAAAACGATAGATCGTTCAGCTCAAAAGCAGGCCTATAATGCAAAATTAACTTTTCAGAACTTTTAACCATGGTATTTGTTTCCCCTTCTCATTTCCCCTCTCAAAGTTGTATTTAGAATGATTTGTCCATTTTTGAGCAATATTTAAGTACTTATTTTCCAGACGCCACGGTACAGCTCACTGCTTTGTACTTAGTTCGTTCTTAAGATCATCTGAAAACATACAAAATGAGTTTAAACAACACATTTTCAAGAGCCTGTGATTAATACAAGCTCTTGTATTTTGGTGTGGAGACATGAGTCACTGGATCCGTAGGAAGCACTGCGGTCATCTAACAGCACTGCCACGTCTTGGGACGCGATGCGCATTAACCTCCCGGAGAAGTATGTGCGCGGACACGTGCACCCGCTCATCGTGGTCACATCCGTGATGGGGTCGAGCCACGAAGCGAACACGCACATCATAAACATGAACTTCGATATGAACGTAAGAGCCGCATGAAACCAGGCAAAGAGCCGCATGCAGCTCGAGAGCGGCCCCATAAACACATTCCCACGGCCCACTTGCTAGGTATTCGGTCGTTAGTTCGGTCGTTAGTTCCAGTAAAGAACTAACTAAGAGTTATTGCGGGTTATTTTTAGAACGTCACCCCTGCGATCGGAGGGACCACTGTATACATAAAAGTTCAATCGTACATAACAGTTCAATTATTGGTGCTCTGAATTATTTTTTATTATTTAGTCTTTTGTCTATTCTCTGTAAAATATAATATTCATAATCCTATTATTGAAGCATAAATCACAAATCTTATCGCAATGCTTTTCAAATAGTGTCCAATGTCTACAGTGTAATCCTGTATTATTGAATAGAAACATGAAATATGAAATGTGAGTAGTGAGGGTCTCCTCCTGGTTGAGCCCCTGTAAATTTCAGAAAGGTCTCAGAGCTGGAGAGAGATGCTGAGGAGGTGGAGCCATGGAGGAAATGAGGCTGCATTCCACCAGTGATTTATGAAGTGTCTTTCAGTGTCTATAGAGCTCAGCACTGCACAGCTGGCCCAGGTTCGGATTTACACTCGCCACGTCCCATTCCTGTGGCCACCACGCTACAGAGTTGTTCGCTGAGGTGTGAAACTAAATGAACTTCAGCTAAAAAAACAAACAAAAAAACACACTCTTGCATAGAATAGTCTGTTCACTGTGTCCACCTGACAAGGGATGAACTGTTCCAAGAAATTGAATGGTGAGTTTTCTAGGAAGTACAGTGGTCCCTCGCTCTATCATGGTTCTCATTTTTTTTATTTTATAGTGTAACATTTTTTTTATAGTGTAACATTGTGTTCTGCGTCCTGATTGGCTAAGAGACTGTAGACCTTTGCCGATTGATAGATGGGGGACGCAGGGGGGACCGGGACTAGACCAGAACTAGACCAGGACTAAACGTGGACTAAACCAGGTCTAGACCAGAACTAAACCAGGACTAGACCAGGTCTAAATCAGGATTAAATCAACTTGCTGATTTCGTGCGGCTCTTGCGTTCGTTTGTGCGTGTTCGGTTTGTGGCTCGGGCTGCGAGGACGCGGTCCTGAGGGGGAGGCATGGTCCAGGCGCCGCGGTTCGATCTCGTGCTCGCAGCCCCGGCCTTGCGCCAGTCGTGCTGCTCTGTCACGGATTTGACCACGCGCACTTCTCCAAGGGGTTGGTGCGCGTCGCGTCCCGGGACATGGCAGTGCCGTTGGATGAGCCGCTCCCCTCGCGCGTCCGGCGGGGCTCCCGGCGGAGCCCCCACGCTTCACTATTAATACATTTTGTTGAAAATCTACGAAGGTTTGAGTGTTTAAACAAGAGGGAAATGTGACAAAACATTAATTCCATTGTTTTAAGGCGTTTACAGCCTTAAAACATGTACAATAATTGTAAAATATAAAGTTGTCCTACTTCACGGATTTCACTCATTACGGGTTATTCACCGGTCACCGGTTCTGTTTATTATATTTATGGACAGAATTTCTAGGCACAGTCAGGGGATCCGGTTTGGGAACCACAGGATCTCATCTCTGCTGTTTGCAGATGATGTTGTCCTGATGGCTTCATCGAACCAGGACCTCCAATGTGCACTGGGGCGGTTTGCAGCCGAGTGTGAAGCGGCTGGGATGAGGATCAGCTCTACCAAATCCGAGGCTATGGTTCTCGACCGGAAAAAGGTGGCTTGCCCTCTCTGGGTGGGTGGGGAGTCCTTGCCTCAAGTGGAGGAGTTCAAGTATCTCGGGGTCTTGTTCACGAGTGAGGGAAGGATGGAGCGTGAGATTGACAGGCGGATCGGTGCAGCGTCGGCAGTAGGGGTGGGTATTGGCAAAGAAGTCACGATTCAATTCGAATCACGATTCATATGCCACGATGCGATACTATCACGATGCGTCACGATACTTGAATTATTGCGATGCATTGCAATATATTCGACATACTTCAGTGAAAATGTACCAAAAAAAAGAGGATAACTTAAATATCAGTGGCTGTGTATCTGGGTAGTGTCTTCAATTGATACATAACTCTGAGCAACTCAATTCATAACTGAATTTATTGAATAACAAAAACAAATAAACCAAACCAATAACAAAAAAAGTGCATGGGATTTTTTCTAAAACAAAAAATGATGTTCAAACATTTGCCATTTTGGAGGTAGCTACCATCATAACAAACAATACCCTTTCACAAAGAAAAAAGTGCATAGGATTTATAAAAAAAATAAACTAATAATTAATGTATTTATTTATTAATAATTAATTAATACATTATTAATTAATAAAAATCGATTTTTGGCATCAAGAATCGATGCAGTATATTGTGAAAGTTAGTATCGCGATGCATTGTCATGACGATTATTTTGCACACCCCTAGTCGGCAGTGATGCGGTCGTTGTACCGGACCACTGTAGTGAAGAGGGAGTTGAGCCAAAAGGCGAAGCTCTCAATTTACCGGTCAATCTACGTTCCTACCCTCACCTATGGTCATGACCTCTGGGTAATGACCGAAAGGACGAGATCGCAGATACAAGCGGCCGAAATGAGTTTCCTCCGCAGAGTGGCTGGGCGCACCCTTAGAGATAGGGTGAGGAGCTCAGCCAGACGGGAGGAGCTCGGAGTAGAGCCGCTGCTTCTCCACGTCAAGAGGAGCCAGCTGAGGTGGCTCGGGCATCTGTTCTGGATGCCTCCTGGTCGCCTCCCTCGGGAGGTGTTCCAGGCATGTCCCACCGGAAGGAGGCCCCGGGGAAGACCCAGGACCCGCTGGAGGGACTATGTCTCCCGGCTGGCCTGGGAACGCCTTGGGGTCCCCCCGGAGGAGCTGGAGGAAGTGTCCGGGGTGAAGGAAGTCTGGGAGTCCCTGCTTAGACTGTTGCCCCCGCGACCCGGCCCCGGATAAGCGGAAGAAAATGGATGGATGGGTTATTTCTGGAACCTAACCCCCGCGATAAACAAGGGACCACTGTATCGTGTTTCGTCAACTAATGTTATGCAGAGCAGTGCAGATATTGGGGACAGTCTCCAATACTCATATTCACTGAGCACACATGGTTAATCATAAGAACTTAAAGTTCAAGTCTATGTTGTTTCCACATCAAAACAAACCAGGATTTGCGTTTTGTTTCATTGTCACATGTTCAACACACACATTCTGCCTATTTAGGCTGAGTTCTTCTCTCAAATGGCAAACACCTTGTGATGTTGTGTGGTAAAACAGGACGTGCTCCACTGTGTTTTTACACTCCATACATTTTCACTTGAATCGTTTGATTAACTTCAGCCCTGGAATTGCGTGTATCTACTGAACAAAAGATAAAATGTAGCTGTTGACTTGCAACCTACCTCTTCATGACATCACAAGGTGGAACAAAGCATTTGGACCTTGGGAGATGTAGACAGTCCAATAATATGTGATAAAAACGTGAGTGAAACTAAACAACTGTTTGGAAAACGTGTGTTTTTAATGAGGTAACATTCTAACATGGCAAGGTCAGAAGTGTCAATTTTGCGTAATATAGGACCTTTAGCAATGATAACTTTGTTTCCTTATTTCTTTACATTAGCCACTGATTCTAAACTTCAGAATCAGCAAGGTTTGGCAGGAGACTGAAATATGAACTTGTAAATGATCAAAGGAGAAGTTCAATTTGTCAACTGGACAAAGTTTGTTTGGTTGAAAACGTTTCGAGCTGACGAAGCCTCTCGGATGGTTTTCAACCAAACAAACTTTGTCCAGTTGACAAATTGAACTTCTCCTTTGATCATGGATTCTACCTGGACGACTGAGGGACTTTTCACGCATGAACTTGTAAAGTAAACTAATACAAAAATTACATGCAATTCAGAACTGCGAAGGGCCCAAACGATGTATTTTTCAAATATGATGGGATATTACATTAAATAATTGCAGCCTTTATTACCATTCAGAATTGTGATTTCAATTGTGATGAACCTTTTGCAGCCCTACACCTGATCTTAAGCTAGCTGGCAAACGTACTGACCGACATCTAAAGTGCAGATTTCTTGTGACCAGACACGACTCTGTACTATTCTTCAGAAAGACACTCTAGCTCAGTGTGAGAACATGACAGGAGCCACAAAGTTCGCCTGCACATTGAACAAGACTGCTCCTTTCAAACATCTGTGAAATGTTCAACCAGAGCACTCACTCAAGCAGGCCGTATTTTTTTTTTTTTAATAAATACCAGAATTAGGGAAAGCTGATGTTTTTTTTTTAAGTTTTAAACAAACTGCTACTGATATGGTGATTCTGTAATTAGAGGTACATTTCACTTCAATAAAAATAGGCTTTGATTTGTTATTAAAGTAATTACATATTTTCAAAATAGACCCCTGGTGGGACGTAAAGAATTATTTGGACAGCTTAAAGGTCCCATGACATGGTACTTCTTGATGCTTTTATATGGCTCCTTAATGGTTCCCTAATACTGTAAATGAATCCTTCTTCAAAATCAACACTCACTGCATGAGATATGACTGACAGTCTTCATGAGGCTAGATATGTGTCTAAAATGCTTTATTGTGGGTGTTGCTGCTTCAGTGCAAATGAGAAGGACAGAGAGATTGGCTAGGGGGCCGGCTTTCCCCCGCTCGAAGCGCAGCTCGTCTCCTCTCTTCCGTGTTTAACACAGGAAGACAGATGAGAGACTTTGCAATGAAAAAAAGCATATTTACACAGAAAATAAAATTAAACCACTGGTATTTCAGAGGTCCAGAGGGTCGGGTAAGGGACTTGCGAGCCTAGAAACACTCGGACGTGCCTCCAGGCAAATAAAAAAACGCATTTCGCATTGCGTAGCGCATTCACAGTCCAAACTCTATGGGCGGGATATACAGGGACGCTGAGCGGAGACAGAGGGAGGGGCTGGAGCTGCATTTGCCGATCTGACGTCAATAAGGTGCCTTGTCTGAACTCGCCCGTTTGAACAGTGGTTTTGTGTAACGCAGAAAAGGACCGCAAATGCTCAATTTAGACATTTCGCAACTTTTAGCCATGGGGGGGGGGCCTAAACAGGGTAGGGGAGCTCACATTAACGTTCAAAAACCTCAGAAAGTGAAAATTTCATGCCATGGGACCTTTAAACATTTGTAATTTTTAAATTATTCATGTTTAAATAACTATTTTGTCAACTGAGTAACTGGCCATTGACATTGACACACACATTATGTTCTCAAAGTACCACACTTTTGATAGCACATTTGTTTGAAAGTTCAGAGCGGGTTAATGATCGATTAAGTGGAATGCTCACCATGATGGATATTTTTATGCTAAATAATCAAATATTTAAGGAATTATGGCCCAAACAGATCAAAATTATTAATTAGTATTTTTCAGATGTGTTTGTTGAAATCTATAATCTATTGAACACAAATGAAAAAGCATTCACACTTTGGATAAAGTAAGAAAAATTTATGTATCTGCTTCAAAAGCATAAAAACATCCGCCACTAAGTCTCACCAATGTCAACTGAGTCTATGGGGAGTGTTACCCAGTTGGTGCATTACCCAGTTGAGATTGTGTAACATTTTAGGATGTTGTGCTTATTATGGTGGTGAGACAACAGGCCAGTGGTGAGACAACTGGCCTGTTGCTGTCATTAAGCTCATTCCATACCCTTAACCAAATCTAAAATCTAATCTAATTCTACAAAATATGTGTGTTACCCACTTGATGTCTCAAAAGTTGTGAAGCTAGGTTTGCACTCAAACAGGACTATTCTTTCAAAAAAGCGGGTTAAAGCAGAGCAGTGTCTTTTCAGATATCACTGCACAAAGGCTTAGGCTTCACTGTGGTGTTGAGTTTGTGACTTTCAGGGAACCATTGCAGTTTTATGAGGGATGTGTGGCGTTAACCAGTTGACAAATTTTTTGGACGAGCATACTGTCAATATTCAATATACAAAGTTCAATACACAAGTAATTGGCACAAAACTTTTAAAACATTAAAATTGGTCTTTTCTAACATTTAGGATGTTGTATAAGACATTTTCCACTCGGATATGGATTTTGGGGCTTATAATTTAAGTTAAACTTTGAAATTTGAAAATGCGGACAAGCAAAAAAGGCTCTCTACAGCATATAAATTGATTCTGCAATCATCAATGCCATCAGATCATCAAATTTTGTCCAAAAGGGGGGCTGATGGACCAAGGTAAAAAGTATCATTGCTTACAGGAAATAATTATACAATTCACAAATACAGTGAGTGGACATGAAATGTCCTCCTAATTACAGAATCACCCATATGCAGTTGACAGATATCAAAGGTTCTGTACCTGATTTTAATAGTCTTTAAAATGTGAAAAATGGAACTAGTTACTTTAAAACTCTATCCTAATTATTCATCACAATAGGTTTCACAACTTTCAGAGACCAGAGCAGAGTTTTGCTGTCATGTCTCTACTAACGACTAGTATGCTAACGGCACACTTCTGGGTTTATGGACGATAATAATGTTTTATAAAAGGATGTAGACTGCACAAGGCCTGAGCAGCATAACTATTTTAATAGGTAATAGGAAAAATTATAAAATAATTGTGACTGAAAGAAAATTTGGTTTTATTTTATTACATAATGTGTCCCTTTTCAGTTGAATCGACAAAGTGACACAAAATGAAATGTGTGCTAACACATGAAAAAGTTTGATTACAGTAATCCCTCGTTTATCGCGGGGGTTAGGTTCCAGAAATAACCCGCAATAAGAGAAATCCGCGAAGTAGGACAACTTTATATTTTACAATTATTCTACATGTTTTAAGGCTGTAAATGCCTCACCACACACATTATGCGCATTTCTCAGACTGGAATTAACCTTTTCTCACATTTGTCTCTCGTTTACACTCAAACATTCATAGATTTTCAACAAAATGTATTAATAGTGACGCGTGGGGGGAGACACGGCCCCGGAAGCCCTGGCGAACGCGCGAGGAGCACTGCCACGTTCCGGGACGCACACCAACCCCTTGGAGAAGTGTGTGACACGTGCACCCCTCATCGTGGATAAATCCGTGACAGAGCAACGTGATCGGCGTGACGCCGCGCGTACACCAGGGCTGCGAGCATGAGATCGAACCGCCACACCTGGACCGCGTGCTCTCAGCCCGAGCCACAAATATTTTCTAACAAACGCATAAAATACAATGCAACTTAAACTTAACTTAAATATAGCTATGCTAAATATAGCAATGCTAATCGCGGTAGCCTTTCTATAACGTTTGTGATGTAAACTAGCCTTATGCTAACAGTTTGCCAGCTAACAACAGAGGAGAAGCATTTCCCTCTTATCCATTGTGCAGAGATGACTTTTAAACCACTCTTTGGTCAACATGTTTACGGCAGTCCTTATCTCCTTGTATCGTTGGCTGCTTATGTCATACGGAGTTACACTGGCAAAAAAAGTTGTAACTGTCTGTTTGGCCCGAGTATCACTTTTACTAGACTTTTTTCCCGATTTTCTCGTCCTGCACTCGAGTGACGGATTACGTACATTGATTAAACGGGGGTTAACACCGGCTTCACCAGCTCGCGACTCCTCAGACCGCACGGGGCTACATGCCGTATTTGGGTTGAGGGATCGCTCAGAGCGGAGCGGCTAACACCGGCCTCACGTTGCCGTCTTGCTTTGAGGTGTTTCTAGAAAAGGTATTTCCACAAAGCGGACATGTTGTGATGAAAAGAAGTCACGATTCAATTTGAATCACGATTCATATGCCACGATGCGATACTATCACGATGCATCACGATACTTGAATTATTGCGATGCATTGCAATATATTCGACATACTTCAGTGAAAATGTACCAAAAAAAAAGAGGATAACTTGAATATCAGTGGGTGTGTATCTGGGTAGTGTCTTCAATTGATACATAACTCTGAGCAACTCAATTCGTAACTGAATTTATTGAATAACAAAAACAAATAAACCAAACCAATAACAAAAAAGTGCATAGGATGTGCATGGGATTTTTTCTAAAACAAAAAATGATGTTCAAACATTTGCCATTTTGGAGGTAGCTACCATCATAAACGATACTCTTTCACAAAGAAAAAAGTGCATAGGATTTATAAAAAAAAAAAACAGAATCATTAATTAATTAATTAATAATTAATAATAAATGCATAAATTAATAATTAATAATAATCGATTTTTGGCATCAAGAATCGATACAGTATATTGTGAAAGTTAGTATCACGATGCATTGTCATGACGATTATTTTGCACACCCCTAGTTGTGATGAAAAGTTGGTTAGCTGCCTCGTGCTGCTCAGTGTTTGCCTGCTAGCTGGCTGCAAACTGTGGAATGGATTTCCAGAACGGAGGCATGTCTCATCATTACTCTGTGTCTCATTGAGATACGCCTCCGTTCAGGAAATCCATTCCACTTTTTGCAGCAGGAGCAGAGCAGGCGACAGGGAATCACTTGTGGAGTCATTTCAGCAGAAACAGACATGGCTCATGGATCGGAAATTTTCGCAGGTTGGATCGGAATTTCTGATCCGTGAATTACGTTGATATCAGCCCCATCCCTACTTTACAGTACACACACTGCACTGCGTTCTGTTTTTTTGAGGGTGAAATGGTCCCACACTTGGGACGTTTTCATCCTTTTCCTCCCCTCTTCTTCAATCTCTGTTCAATCTAAAGGTCCCATGGCATGAAATTTTCACTTTCTTAGGTTTTTGAACCTATGGCTAAAAGTTGCGAAATGTGTAAACTGAGCATTTGCGGTCCTTTTCTGCATTTGAAAAAAAACACAGCTCAAACGGGCGATTCTGAACAAGGAAACTTTCTGACGTCACACGGAAAATGCAGTTCCACCCCCCGTCTGGATGTCTACACACCGTCTCTGTAAATCACGCCCAGAGAGTTTGGACCACGAATGAGCTACGCAATGCGAAATGCGTTTTTTTATTTGCCTGGAGGCACATGTGAGTGTTTCCAGGCTCGGAAGTCCTTTATCTGAGCCTCTGGACCTCTGAAACAGCAGTGGTTTTATGTTATTTTCTGTGAAAATGTGTTTTTTTCCATTGAAACGGCTCTCCTTTCTTCCTCCGCTCTTAAAACACGGAAGTGGGGCCAGCGCACAGCGCACCGCTAACACAAGGAACCAGCGGCGCATTTGGCCCCCCCCCCCCCCACCCGCTGCTCTGGCCTATCTGTGTCCTTCTTATTTCCATTCAAGCAACAACGCCCATAATGAGGTGTTCAGAGACATATTTTTTGACCATGTCTGTGTACAGGGGTCTTTCTCATGCACTGAGTGCTGATTTTGAAGAAGGATTCATTTACAGTATTAGGGAACCATTAAGGCACATATAAAAGCATCAAGAAGTACCATGTCATGGGATCTTTAAATAGTTTATATGTTAATGGAAACAGTGATGCAGTCTATCCAAACAGCGCAGTAGTCTGACAATGCCGCGATGATGCATGAATTGAAATATATCGCCACGTGATTATAATTAAACGGAGCCTCAAGGCAAATAATTTGCCTCGATTATTTTTTGTACTCTGATTACTCTGAGTACTCTGATTCGAGTAATCGTTGCAGCCCTAGTGCCAACTTGAACATTACCTGCAGCTGTGGAAGAGGATGCAGATCTTGGTTTCATACATTCTTCATATTCCAGGACATGTTTGTGACAGACATGGTGAACAAAATTGCTTGTGTTGCCTCCTGCGGCTACAACTTTAGCCCGACAACATTTACAGAATATGGTTGTTTGATCAGTGTCATATTTTTTAAAGCTGAAGTACTTCAACACAACGGACACAGCTCCTCTTTTCGGTACAAGTTCCTCTGTGTCTGTTAGATTTTCTCCGTCCATATGGTTCACCTCTCAACACACACTTTGCTTTCATTACTCTCTCAATGTCCCGCGGTGCGACGTTTCGCCGCTCTGTGTTCCCAACGTTTTGTACCCACACACTCACCGGTATTGTGATATATGAAAAATTCATATCATTAAAAAAAAAAAAAAAAGGTATTCGGTATGAAGCGGTATACCACCCAGCCTATACCCATGTTATTTCTTCATGAGGTAATTAAAGATGGAGGCTGACCAATAAGAGTAGGGGGTAAAAAAAATGTAACAGGGCTTGAAATGGCATAATGTCTTTGGGATCCTTTCACAATTTCATTTTTACTACTAAATTGCCCTTTTTTTTAAGTTTCTTTCCTGTCCAAGTTTACCTATGTCTTGACACGATTTGCTTGCTCCTTATATAACTCTTACTGAAACATGGCTTATGATGAACCACAATCATGTTTTATAGTGATTAGCTGTTAAAAAATAACATCTACGAGTAATACGATTAATTTTAGAAAAAATATTTGTAGTATTTGTGCCTTTTTAACATGCCATTAATACAGTGCTTCTCAATTATTTTCTGTGACGCCCCCCCTAGGAAGAAGAAAACATTTTATGCCCCCCTCCCTGTGCGCGACTATAAATAGTATTATTTGTCTACAAAAATGTTATTAGTACACCTCTGCATAACATTGTATCCTTTTATTAACATTTAAAACAAAAAAAGAAAGAAACTTCCAAGAAAGACTACACTCTGCACTGACTTTTTGCACTGAGGACTCAAATATTGACGTGTTTTTAACGCAGCTTTATGCACATTTGTTTACATTTTACAGAACCGAAAACTACACTGCATAAACTAAAAGCGCTTAAAAAAAACGCTCTCTCCTTGTGCCGCTGATGCGTCAGCTTCTGTCGGACTAAAGAACACGACCCAGTGGAATATACGTGTTTTTTCTGTGACAGAGGATGTTCTGCTGATGGTGAGTCTGTTCTGTGCGTATATCGCGTATTTAAGGTTGCCGACCCCTGCCCGAGAGCGACAACGAGAGCGCCACTGCCAACTACTGTTGTTGATGTGCAATTACACTTAGTTCTAGTACAGTACGGCAAAAAAGCATGTCTACCAGGGTCACACGCGCCCCCCCTGGCATCACACCGCGCCCCCCCAGGGGGGCCCGCCCCACTATTTGAGAAGCACTGCATTAATATCACAGCATGGTACCTGTTCACTTGACACAAGCGGTCTGCCCTTGTTAGACTTTCATGCCTTATTAAATCTGTTTTCCAGTAGAATCAACAGTGTTCATGCCATCTGTTTTTACCAGTAATGTGTGAAAATGGGGCTAAGGCTGAAATATCTAATAACCAAGTTTACTGTATCATTCATTATAAGGTTAATCAAAATGTCACCATAGTTTCACCTTCTTGCCTTGCGTTACTAAGTCAACTGGACCAAGAAAGAAGATGTTTGGTCTGTTATTTTAGAGGCTTCATCAGTTCTGAGGTTTAAATACCTCTCTGAGGGCAAGGGTTAGCTTACACAGAAAATAACCCATCCTTTTTTACAGTACAAATTTAAAGCAGTGCCTACACTAGACAAGGCTCAGAACTGATAAAAACAGTGGGATGATGGCCAAAATGTCTTCATTATAGAACCTCTATCCAGTCGTAAATTAACCTTCTTTTGTCCACTTAGACGACTGGGGGATCGTACAGACATCACTAGGGGTGTGCAAAATAATCGTCATGACAATGCATCGCGATACTAACTTTCACAATATACTGCATTGATTCTTGATGCCAAAAATCGATTATTATTATTAATTAATAATTTAATATTTAATAATTTAATATTTAATATTAATAAATACATTAATGAATTATTAGTTGTTTTTTTAAAATAAATCCTATGCACTTTTTTCTTTGTGAAAGGGTATTGTTTATGATGGTAGCTACCTCCAAAATGGAGGTAGCGCGTGATTTTTTCTAAATCATTTTTTGTTTTAGAAAAAATCCTATGCACTTTTTTGTTATTGGTTTGGTTTATTTGTTTTTGTTATTCATTAAATTTAGTTATGAATTGAGTTGCTCAGAGTTATGTATCAATTGAAGACACTACCCAGATACACAGCCACTGATATTTAAGTTATCCTCTTTTTTTTGGTACATTTTCACTGAAGTATGTCGAATATATTGCAATGCATCGCAATAATTCAAGTATTGTGATGCATCGTGATAGTATCACATCGTGGCATATGAATCTTGATTCAAATTGAATCGTGACTTCTTTGCCAATACCCACCCCTAGACATCACCATAGTAACATTGGCTGCTATTGTATATTGCATATTGTGTATTCAAATATAGATCTTCAGAAACCGCTGTTCCTGGCAGGTAGCCCCAGAGACATTGAAGGGCGGGTCAAATGTAGAGGACAAATTTCTCTACGTGGATAAAAAAGCGAATCCTAACCTTAAAACAGAAATCTTATTTCTTCACTGTGATCTTGCATTGTTGAATTCCATATAAATACTTTTGAATTGTCTCTAATGTGCCATTTATGCTCCATTCTGTCTCACGGTTATCAGATGTCACACAGCTGGATCGAGCCATCTGGGCATCTGCTCAGTTCCCACCGCTCCAAAGTCTGTGTCCATTCCTGTTATGTCAACTTCCGAATCGTGTCCTCTCCGCACTGGCCAGCAGCTTCTCTGTGCTGGTCAGACTATCTAAAGAGCTCTCCCTTTTCTTCCCCATATTAAAACATCTTTTATCTGTGTTGTAGCCCTGGCAGTGGAAAGTGGACCTCTGGGGTGTGGGCACAGGCTAATCGCTGGTGAACAGTCACAGCAGTGTTGGGAGTTTCAGCAGTTGACATATGGAGCGCATTAGGGTCACAGGGACATGGCTGTTCCTCGTGTAGTCTAAGTCTGGGTTGTGTTTTGATCAAGCCGTGATTCCCTCTCTGTATAAAAAGAAGCCATCCACTTTTTCCTGTGATGTTTGAGATGCCCAATCATTGTCAATGCACTGGCTATTAGGGTTGTCACGATACAAAAACTCTATTTTGATTCTATGGATGCTTTGATGCTCAGTACCGATTTTGATACCATGATGATGATTAAACACATTTTATTACTTTAGACAATAGAATGTGATTTTTAACATTAAAATAATAGTACTGCTTTTTATATTACCATGTGGTCTTATATCTGTAAATCCCGTCCAGATAGGTTCCATAGTGGTCCATTGGCGTATACGGCACAAGATCATTCTAAAGTTGTTCAGAAGGTTGATTTCTCTCTGGTGAATGTGACCTTTATGTGTCAATACTTGCTCAGGTGAGGATCTAGTTTTGATATTACTACCATTTTTGATACTTTGACAACCCTTCTGGCTATACATGATTAATAATGGCATAATGGTACACATCAGATATTTAGAATAAGAATGATCTATACAAAAATGAAAAAAGTATTTTTGTATATTATAATGATATGCAGATGATTAAAGTGCAGGAATATCACTTTACTTACTTTATCCCCTCCCTGCCTGCATGCACTTTTTCCCTCCTGTCCAATTGTCCTGGAGCTACTGTGGCGAGTTAGTCTGGTTAACACCTGACCATATCACAAGTGAGATATGGGTCTGGAAACTCGCTTCGAAAAATCCCGTAGCGGAGGTGTGGTTAGCGATTGCCAACGGCCGTTTATTGGGCGTTATGAATGTCTATCATTGAGCGTATACGTAAGTCCATAGCCAATCATGTCAGTTGTCAGTTCAAACTACAAGCTTCCGTTTGTCATGTAGTACGCGTCACCGTCTTGCCACACCTCCCCCGCTCTCTGATTGGGGCCCTAAATCTGGGACTCTCGCTTGGACGAGTTTCCAGGCCGCCTTCCAGTTCGAAACGAACGGAAGCGGCCTGGGAATTCCCAGGCTAGTGGCGAGTAAATTTCTCCTGTGTGAGATCAATAAAGTCTTATCTTATCTTATCTTACCTTGCACTTTTATTTGAAAATGTACATGTACATAATAACCACATTTTTAGAGAATTGATAGAGCCACAGCCAAGGTTTATTGAAGTTTATTAAAAGTTAAAAGTGCGCAATATTTTCAAACTTTTAAGTTGGAATGCAAATGCAAAAAATGTGATCATCAGCTGGTAATGCCAAAGTTAAAATGTCCACCAATACTACTGGTATCAAATACTTGCACCGATACTGAAAAATGAGCTGCATTGGGTATCGGTTACTGATGTCGATTAAGCCGGTATCTTGGTTGGGCCTTTAATTGGATGTAATAAGACAATTTACAGGCTGATTTTGACCTAGAACATCTGATAAGGTTCAAACTTTTATTCACACAAAGCAGTTCAATTATTTGAAGGATAAATGACAGTTGCATAAAACAGATCTCTTGTAGTAAATTAAGTGGATAATATTGGGTATCGTCGGCAGGTACTTAAGTGTCAAAGTATGGATATTGGCATTGGAACTGGGGAGGAAAAAAAAAGGTACATCCCTGATTGGAAACCAATGATTCAGATTCCAAAGCTTTCAAAATCGTGTTTATTTTTTAAGCATATCCAAGTAAATTTTCAGATAAGTTATACCGCCTACATATTTTGAGTTTCCACTTAAGCCCAGAGTAACGCTGAACATTTCGAAGAAGGTGGCTCAGGTTCAGTGGGTCGTGCTCTTTCCCATCAAACACAGGGAGCTCTGACACATCTGCTCTGTCGTGACTCACTGGTACATGCTCATGCAGGTGTGCAACCATTCTTAGTTTGAGCCTTTTCGCTCCTCTTCACTCTGCCTGGAGATTTTGGCAAGATAAATGATGAAATCCCAGCATTCTTGTCCCAGTGCTCCGATCCTCTCCTTCTTTCCAGATTGGGCCTGCATTTGGCTAAGTGTGTGCCAACTGGTGATGGTGTTGTACTGACCGGCCCTTCTGTCTTCTTTGTGTGCTCAGCAGGAGTGGTCAGGGGAGCGCTGAGAGGAGGAGAGCTGTTGCGGCCTGAGCAGGGACACACGCAGGGAGAACTGTGAGTACACGGGTATTAATGTGGGGGTTAAATGGAAGGGATTAGATTGGCAGTCCTTTAGTGGCTTATTCCATTAATTGGTCTATGGTGTCTTAATTGACCAAAGTTTGTATTAGTTGAATATGACAAAAGGAGAAATTCAATTTGTCAACTGGACAAAAGTTTATTTGGTCAAATATATTTTGCAGCTCATCCAAGCTGCTTCTTCAATTCTGGTCAGATGCTGGTGGACACTGCCTTATATCTGTGGAGGAGGGAGGAGCTATCTAAAATGAAATTACTTTGAAACTACCACAACTATTTGTTTACAGTTTCTGTTAGTTAGGTAGGCCTATTAGATATGCAGTGGGAGTGGAATGTGGGTCTTGTTAGCATAGCCATTCAGGGCCATAATGGGTGTTTTCACACCCCTGGACCTGACCTGGCTAGCCCTATTGTTTTGTTTGTTTTAATTTAGTTGAGGAATTATTGTTGTTGTTTATACAGATTAATATAGGACAACAGCAGCAAGTAGAAGGTATGGTGTGAGTTGATTAAAGATGTGGGAGTGAATCCTGTGTTTATTGTTTTTTGTAACACACAACTACAGTTTCCTAGCACTTTTCTATTTAAACATTTGTTTTGCATGCACTCCCATGCAGGTGCAGTTGGGGTCACATACACTGAGATACTTAAAGGGATATTCCAGGATTTTTGACATGGGGGCTCATTTCCGAGTTAGCCAGAGTGTTGCAGAGATGTGGAGACACTTTTTAGCAAATTTCATGCAGTCCTTCCAGCTGCAGAGTTTTCAGTTGCTAGGCTAGCGCAAGTCAATGGTAAATGGTAGCCTGATTTTAATCAGCCTTACCCACACCAAAGGACACTCGAGGCCAGTCAACTATAACGCCAGACTGTCGATGTAAATGTCTGTGTTGATGGAACAATTTTAGAAATATAATCAACCTTGTACTTTAAAGCAGGGGTCTTCAACGTTTTTCAGGCCAGGGACCCCCAAACAGATGGCGAACTGCGCCAGGGACCCCCTACTATATATACGGCATAGAATTGTGTTTTATATTAAATTGAGCTTAGTGTCATGTATAAATATTGCTACTCTGTTATGGTACATCCAATACAAGGAAATAATACACAGGTTAATACTGTATTTTACACTATAAAATATAAAATTATATTATTTTGAAGTGAAATCAAAAGATTTTGCGACCCCCCTGCAGTACCTCCGCGACTCCCCTGTTGAAGACCTCTGCTTTAAAGGATTTATGTCCTTATGCAACAGCGTGATCAAGCTAGGCATGGGTGGAGTGATATCACCTTGCAGCTAGGTTTCCAGCTGTTTTTTTGTTTACCTTCAGCTGTCATTGTTAGCCGTATAGTACAGTAGCCTGCCCTGTTCTACAATCCAGACATGGCCACGTTTGGAGGTCTCCCCGATGCTTTTGAAAACGATGCTGAGCAATTTGCTTTCTCCACTGAACCGTACCTGTACGAGCCGGAATATACAGACGAATGTTCACGGGCTAGCAACAACTTTATGAGCGTGCATGCCTTTTCTGTCAGCCGGGTAGACTACAAGAGTGAAGCAAAAGCTCTAGCACAGTCTTCATCAATCGACCAGCAGGCTAACATAACGACAGGAGCAAGCTTGGGTAAAAAAGGTACACAAATGTTCATTAATATGTGCTGTCCCTTTACAAATAAATAAATACAAATACAAATACAAATACAGTAGTTGTCAGACTAGGCTTTCCAAGGGATTTGGTGTAGTAGTCTGGTCCGGAATGATCACTGCAAATCTTTATGTAGTGTTATGTAGTGTCTCCACCGGTGTGTTGATGTCTACGCCAGCAGCTACAAGCCACAGTCGAGTCCTTTCTCGATCGTGCACTGGAAAGCTGTGAAAACTTTGTGGTGCCCACCTGCGGGCTTTATTTGTACATTTTCTAAATGCACACTGAAACATCATTTTGCCCGGTAGTTCTTTTAAAATTCACCTCTTCACTCTGTGGTCTTCCCTACTACGACTTTTCTCGCTTCTGTTTACGAGATTTGTCACTTCACAACCAACTAGAGTAAAGTAAAATTCCGCTGCTGCTGCGAAGCTAGTCCCTCAGATATGAAATGATTCATGCTATTTGCAGTCAGTTTCATTTCAAAAATTACTCAATCAACATATATTTACATCAACAGTGTGCCGTTATAATTGACTTGTTTTGGGTGCACTATGGAGTGGGTAAGCCTGATTAAAATCAGGCTACCATTTACCATTGACTTGCGCTAGCCTAGCATCTGAAAACTCTGCAGCTGGAAGGACTGCATGAAATTCGCTAAAAAGTGTCTCCACATCTCTGCAACACTCTGGCTAACTCGGAAATGAACCCCCATGTCAAAAATCCTGGAATATCCCTTTAATTGTTATGAGAGTTTTTGCCACGCCTCCTTTTTAGTTGGATAATCATTCAACAGGACATGTCGTTTGTAACTTTTGTTCACCAAGAATCTTAACTACATCCCTAGCAGTTATTGGTGTATTGGTGCTTGATTATCAAAGACATCCCTTTTTGCAATTTGTTACTTATGGCAATATTGGCAATGTTGGTATATAGTGGACTTAATACATAAAAATGGTAGGTTTATGGTTGAGCAGTATGTCATCAAGTTTAAATGTTTACTGTTTGAAATGTAACACAAAATATGCTAAAAATCTGAGTATGGGCTGTAGATCCCTTAAAAACTGATAGATTTGAAATGATTAGAACTTGATTTACAATAATTGAAATTTCATTATTTGTACAGCTCTGTCCTGTTTTTTGTTGTTGTTTTTTTTGCAGAAATTAGGAAAGAGCAGAGTTAGTCAACACCATGATACTTTACGTCTTTTCATTGCATTGGAATATTTTACAGTTGCTCATCAAGCAAAATGCCTTTTTTAAGTTGCAAGAACAAAGAGAATTCTTGACATGATTGTGTTCGGTTGCTGCGTTATTTTGTTTCAAATCTAGATAAATAAATGTATTGATTGTTATTGTTTAAGTTGGATTCTGTTAAGTTACATTTTCTGGGTTAATTCACCAGTCACAAGGTCATCCTTTAGTCAATCCCAAACCTTAATCAATAATTGTAAATGGCCAGTCCTCCAGAAGTGTCTGCTTTTGTAAGTATCCCAATACACTTGCACAATTTTTTTTAAACAACAAATTCAGATTAATCTGGTAGAATTTATTGTTATTTTCAGATTCTACAGTGTGATGGTCATACTTCCAGATGGGGGGCAAGAGCCATGTTTTCCTATTAAATTATTGTGGAGTGTGGAGTTTGCATGTTCTCCCCGTGTCTGGGTGGGTTTCCTCCGGGCACTCCGGTTTCCCCCATCAACCCAAAACATGCACTATAGGTTAAATCCTCCAGCTTAGGTCCTGACCAAACCAAAGCAAGAAGATCATGGAGATGGTCCCCGGGCGCAGTCATGTGCTGCCCACTGCTCCTAATAACAGGATGGGTTAAATGCAGAGAAGAATTTCTCCTGTGTGGGATCATTTAAGTCACTTCTTCTTCTAAATGCATTGTATGATGTATCCAAAAAGATGAACTGACAAATGTTTAACCTGATCATTTCTATTAGTGATTAGACCATAAAACTTGCAGTATTACTTGCTGTAATACTTGCAAGACGTATAGAATGTTGTCATCCGAAACCTAGCAATTGGTACCACTTTTTCATCATTCATTCGTATCATAAAATTAGCTGTACAAAGAACAGCTCTGAATGTTGTTGAAAGGAAGCTGAATAAGGAGCAGAGTGGCAAACATTCAAAGAGTGCAGCATTTCTGTCAACACACAGTACATGTCACTACTCAACTCTTTTTACACGGAGCAGTGTTGTCATTGGGATGATGGGGTTTTCACTGGAACCCAGTTGTTTCCTAGCAACGTGTTTCCAATATAGGGGTATACATTATCAAATGTGTGCGTTCCCTAATTGATCAGTGTTATTTATTCTATAGGAAACCCACACAGAGTTTATTGAGTGTTGACTGTCTCATAACGGTCAGTTATTGTGTGCTGGTTGTTATGCTTTGAAGTTGGGATTTACACAGAAAATATTATGAATGCATCCATCTTTTTTAGTTCCGATACCCAAAATTAACCAATACCAGTACTTAAAATGGCATTTTTGTAGTGTAATATTTAATATAATTGTATAATATGATGAGGCATCAACATCAGCCAGTTAACAGTCCTGTTGCATCCAAAGCCCTGTACCTGAATTTTTTCCTCAATGTTTGAGCCAAATTTGCCTGTGGTAATACAGAATGTGCTCCACTGTGTTTTTTTAAACTCCATACACCTTCACTAGAATCATTTGGATAATGTAAACTACAGCTTCATGACATCACAAGGTGAAACAGTTGTTGTTTGAGCCTTGGAAATGTAGACAGACTAATAAAAAGGAATATTCAAACATGACAACATCTAGTTATGTTTTTGATGAGGTAATAACATTCTAACATGGCTTAAAATTCACAAGTGTCAACTCTGTGTATTATAAGAACTTTTACAGTTAAATAGGCAAGATGAATAAGTTAATGTCATATTGTGGAACTTTGAAGGCAAAGCAACAATATTTCGATCGAGACAAGCAGGTGGCAGACCACATGCCAGAAAGTTACACAGTGCCCCTTTTAATCTCGCGCTAAAGAGGTCCTAGATCAGAAAATGGAATGGTGTTCTCTGGGCCTTTTAACAGTGATCATGGTGGTGGTTGTAGAGGTCCACACATCCTCTACAACTAACCGCTCACTGTGCCCCTCCCTTCACTGTGGACCCTCTGGCAGGATGCAGGCCTTTCACACTTGCATGAGACACACTGGAAGTTATTCAGGCTGTTATGAGCAAACAGGAGGTGAATGAACTCCCAACTATTCCAGGGATTCTTTTGTTAGAGGCCCGTTTTAGTTTCATTGTTGTGGTTAAAATTAGAACTGCGAGAACTTAATCACTATGAAATGAAAATGACTAATCTGAATGAATGACTGAAATGAATGAGCAAGGTGTAATCTAAACAGGGTAATTGAGGTCTAATCTATTGTTTTATAAACATGATCTGTAATGCTTGTGTTCCCCATAGGCTTAGTCTTAAATACTTAAAGGGCCATATTATGCCATTTTCTGATCTGTTGTAATATTGTTTACTCATCACTTTTTTTTAGACTTTTATTGTCCCCAAGGGAAAATTCATTTTCATGCACACAGAGCTTGTTTGATATATACAGCAACAAACAACACGACAAACACAGACACATTACAATCGACACTACAGTTCACTCAACGGGTCCTGTTGTTCAGAAATGTGATGGCTGAGTGCATCAGGCTTTAGCCAAAGCAGGGCCTCCAGCACCTGAGCGCCTGGTACCTCCGTTCTGAGAGCAGAGGGGTGAGGTGTTCCTGTAGTGGGTGAGTGGGAACATACCTAGAGTTGTGTTTTGTTTCATTCACACATGTTTAACACAGAGTGTTTTCTCTAAAACAGAAAACACTCTTCACCTTGTGATGTCATGGCTCCTAACACTTTAGATTTAGATGCAGCCAGTACGCAGTGGACTTGTTTTGACCAAATGATATTTGTACAGTAATACTGAAACTACTTTGTGCCACTGATACAATAACGATAATGCAAGAAGATAATCCCAGTAAACCATTTTTGAATCTGCAGTATCATTAAAAGCCAAGAACTGCAACAAAGAAATAACAGAATCAACCAATAATTGGCCATAGAAATTAGCTATTCAACTCTACAGGTCACATCTTATTGTATTACAAAAGTACCCCAAATCTCAAGACATACAAGACATTGTACATGCGATAAATACTGAGACCCAAAATATATTGTTCCAGCTTTCATATATTGAAGCTGATATAGTAATTATTGTGACAAGCCTACTTATTACTGAATAGTGAAAATGTCAAATGGTTCAGACCGAGTCAAAATACCATCGTTAAAATGGTGAAGTCCTTGTGTCTACAGGGTTATCAGAATAAGGTGCAGATTCTGCTTTTATTCTGCAGCACTGAGAGCCTCCTTCCTTTGATCTCCCAGTGAGGCAGATCCTGTATTATTCATCCCGGCACAGGCGGCTAAATTAAAGGTAAAGTGATAGCACAGCGCAACGCCTTGCTTTAGCTCTCTGTTGCATTTTTCACTTGTGACCTGGCACTCAAATGTCAAAATGTTTAACAGTGTCTCTCTAAAACTGTTCCACTTGTCTCCTCCTGAACCGGATGGGCACTATTTGATACACAATCTGAATAATTCAGTCAGTTAGATAACTTTGGGTGGCAATTTTCTCCCAGTTTGACTTGTTTCTGTTGGTGTATGCTTCCTGAATGTTAAATATTGGGTGAATAAAGTTCTTTTCAAATATTTGTTAGTCATTTCTAAGCAGCAGGCCAAGTTTTACGGGGTATTTTGGTTATCAAAGATGGACATAACATTACTGGAATGTTGAAATGCATTTAAACTCTGTGGAGCTTACTGGGAAGAAGATTCAGTGCTAACATTCAAATTTGAAAAGAAGTATATAAATAAAGGCGCATTATGTAAATGGTTTGGGGTGTCGCCCATCTGCTTGTATGGAAATGTAATTGTTTTACCCGGAATCTTCAACAATAGAGCATCAAACTAATCAATCTGGTATTTTATTGCGAAATGAGATGGGAATAAATGACAATATTTGACTACTACTTTTCTAATTAAATCTGGTTTGTACATATATATTTTATTATCATTATTTTTATGTATATGATTATGTCTCATCTGACACAGGTCTATTGCTCTTTGGTTGCTATTCCATCTATTTTTTTTTTCTTTTTACCCCCTGTTATAATATAAAATATATATAATATTTAATGAGTGAGCTACCATACCCAAAACAAATTCCCTTGTGGATCAATAAAGTTTGTCTAAGTCTAACAAAACACTGAAAAACATGCATTCTTCTATGAGTGGGCCTGCCTTGTCTCCACTGATCTGACTCGTGCCATGGCCAGGTGACGTTAGCTATTTGTTTTCATACAGAAATGTCTATTTGTTACCATCGAGAGAGACAACACCACCTGGTTAGTTAATGTCTCATCCCAGGCAAAGCAATAATCTTCAAGGATAATCTTGTGTAGGTTGTTGACCCTCCTTTAGAAAAGTTAGTTTTATTTATAAATGCGCACCAGAAGCACTAGAAAGACGGCCTCTACCCCAGGCAATCAGACACCTCAATGGGAACCAAAAATAATCATTTCTGCTATCAAGTACATAAAAGATCCACAGTTGACATTATTTTGTCATTCAGTAAAGAGACTTTGGGTCAATATTTGATGAAAAGATGGCATAATGTAATTACTAATACCAGAATACAACTAAAAATATCAGAAAGGCTCCACATCCTTACAAGCTCAAATGAGACTGCCATTATGTAATTCAGTTGACCAATCAGAGCCTGGAGTTACCCATGACTAATGCAAATGCACTTCTTGTTATGGCACAAATAACTTTGTATAAAAACCTACAATAGCCTTTCTCATTTTTAAGCATCATGGCAACAGTATTCATTTATTTCAACATGCTTGGAGAAAAATACACACCATATTGCCATTTTATTTCGCGAATGTTCCCTAGCACTAACACTTTACAAACCTTAGTGCACCATCTGGCCTCTGTCACACTTTTTTAATACTTTCTTTGTATCATGAATGCTAAAGCTCTGTTGTTTAGCCTTTGACATTTGGGATATTTCACTAGAATGCTGTTGTGCATATTTCTAAGTGACTACGGTAGATTTCCATCAAATTGCAAAACTAATGTATTTGGAGTATTATACTCTCTTTAAAAAGGTGCGTATTACTATTTCCTGGTCTATGCTATGTTGTTTCCTCATTGCAAACATACCCGGAGTTGTGTTTGGTTTCATTCACACATCATGCATATTTTTTTTTAAATCTCAAATAGACAAGACTGTTTCACATTGTGATGTCATTTGGTAATACAGGAAGTATTCCACTGTGTTTGTAAACTTCTTACACCTTCACCAGAATCATTTGGACAATTTCAGCCCTGGAATTTCCAATCTCTACTACAGTGTTTCCCAACCAGGGGTTCAAGTACCCTTAGGGGTACGCGAGTACACTGCAGTGGGTACTCGGTAATGCCGCTGCCAGGCGCAGGGGGAGATTTTTTGGAATTTTTAAATTCTAATTTGAGTAAATTTGAGTTAAAGAAAAGAGGAAAAAAATGCCTGTGAATTAAATTTTCAAATTAAGGAGATGAAATAAAATGATTTTCATTTAATCCGTTGTTAATCTGTTGTGTCACTTTTGAAGAATTATCAGCACGTATGAGTGAGGGGGTACTCGAGGTATGACAAAAAGGCTCAGGGGGTACACAAGACAAAAAGGTTGGGAAACACTGCTCTACTAAACAAAGTTAAAAGTTAGCTGTTAATTTCAAAACTACAGACTCATGACGTCACAAGGTGGGACAGAGCATTTTGAGCTTTGGAGATGTAGACAACCTAAGAATAAGAATAACCAGTAACCAATAACAAACCACATTCAAACATGGCTTAATTTGCACAAAGGACAGTTTTGCGTAATATAATACTTCTTTTAAATTAATATAAATATAATAAGCCTTAACTGTGTGACATTTGAGATATTTCACTAGTTGTATGCACATTTATCTAAACTAAAACTGCTGAATTGATGGAGCACAACACTTTAATTGAGTCTAAATTAAAAATGGAAGTGCTTGCTAAGCACATTGTATAAAAAAGGTTGGAGATTTGGTGGTCTTCTGTGTCACTCGTTTATCGTCCCCACACCTCTCACCCACTCATCCTTTGTAAATAATTCAGACAGCCCTGGGCCAACTATAAAAAATACACAAAGTAAGTAGAGAAATCTCATAGGGGACAATGGAAAATGCTGCCCAGGCACAAAACAACAGCAAAGTTAATATGACTGACTATTCAGTGCTTATGAGGTGGGTATCTTTTGCCTGTATGTGATTTTTTTTTTTTTTTTTACTATCTTATAAAAATATGAAAAATAAGCAGTGGTCCAAAGTTTTTCCTCACTTAGCTTATGCATCCGATCATCCTAATTATTCACCGCGACAAGTTTATAAACACTTTTCACCATCAGAGACCAGGAGGGTTGCGGTAAAGATGACAACTAGCATGCTAACAACACACTGATTATCGGGAGGCCTGTCACAATAACATTTTGAAGTGTAATATATTGCTGAAGAAAATATAGGTGATAAATGTTAATATTAAAACCAAACCATAAAGCAGAACTATTCTAAATATAAAATATAAAAATAATAAGAAACTGGGAAAAATCAGCTACAGGGCCTTTTTAATTTATAAAAATGGATTATAAGCAATTGTTTCTATGCTGCTCCTCCAAATTGGTAACAGAACTGGCCTATGCCACAATGTTTATCTTTATAAGAAATATAAAAAACACAACTTAAAATGAAATAAAATGCATTGCATTAAATGCATTAAAGGTGCATTGTGTAACGTTTCTGGTCGAGGGTCCATCAAATGCTTTTCTCCATGGAGCTGTTATTGCTTTGTCTGGAATGTTTCACAGTATGGCATTAAACTTTTCTATCTTCATGGAGGCCAAACCAGACCAAGTTACAGGTCAGATCTGTGGAGAGGTAACCGAGCTCACAGTCAGAATACCTGTTTTTCTAAGCAGTTATAAAACCATCTGTACTTGAATAAATGTAGAGCTGTTTAATGTCATACTGTGGAACATTCCAGGCAGAGCAATGATGTATCCATAGAAACAAACAGGTGACGGGCCCCCAACCAAAAAGTTACATAGTGCACATTTCTTTAACTGTCATATATAATTCTTGTACTACATGTTATAATGAAATATCAGAAATTCCTCACAAAATATAAAAAATCCATTATAAAATCACTTCATCTATACATCCTTTGACTGGATTCTTTTGCTTAACGAGAATATTTTTGACTTGACTTCAGACCCTTTTATAAAGTTCAGCTCAGACAAGCATGCATTAGCTCAAGTAGTGAATCCTTGAGGTTCCTAGTGTTGCCCACTAGAGTGCAGCCTAATCAGAAAAACGAGCTCCTGCTCTGTGACTGCTGATTACAGCTGATTGTAATGATGGTAAAATATGTCTGTGATTACATTTGTAAGAGGCTAGAGGTTTGAGCATTGTCAAAAGTTATGAGTTGGTGATTTGGTTTGTCTGCTTTGTTTGGGAGTGAATGTTTGATTGAAGTTGACAATAAGATCTGTAATTATTGCTGTGTACAGATTTTTTTGTGTGCGAATTCAGTGGATGTGAAAATAAAGTATTGTTTGAAATGATAGAAATGTTTAATATAACATTTGTTTTATTAGCTATTTTGTATTTAGGAGTGACCTGAAGGGAAATAACTAGTGATTTTGCAGTTTCTACTATTTTGTATGTCTTTGCAAAAGCCATTTGAGTTCAGTCTAGTTTTAATTAAATAAATCTGTATTTTTCATATACACTATATTGCCAAAAGTATTGGGTCACCTGCCTTGACTCTCATATGAATTTAAGTGACATCCCATTCTTAATCCATAGGGTTTAATATGACATTGGTCCACCCTTTGCAGCTATAACAATTTAATTTCTTGAAGTGTGAGGTCACACACTGATGTTGAATGAGAAGGCCTGGCTCTCAGGCCCTGTCTGCATGACAACGTTCCTGTTTTTTTTTTTTTTTATACGGGCTGGAAAAAATGCACGTCCACATGTGTTGGATCAGTAAATATTCGCGTCCAGGCGAACACGGAGCGCTGAGTAAAAACGATGTAGTACATATGTCACACCGATAAGTGGCGCTGTAAACAGGAAACAGCCAGAGCCCCCAGACACGCAATACTACAAAGAGCGCATGCGCATAAAGTCCTTTCTCTTTCGTAAACAAGCAAACACGTGTACTTTGGGGACCGTCAACAAACGCAAATTTATTTTGTCCCCCTGCTCCACCAATGTAGCAGGGACTCACTCCGGTAATGTGACGATGTTGACGGTCCCTAACATAGACAGACGCCAGAGAACGAAGGTTTGAGCTGCGTGAGCAGAGTTTTTGCCTATAAATCGATAGTTAGTATTACTTGCTATCGTTTTATTAGATAGACATTAACAAGTAGAACTCTTTGTTAACCTTGCTCGTGTTATTTAGGCAAAATGCTTGTTTGGATCTTAATACGGGAATATTAAACATACTCGGACATTATGTTGGCTTTTCGGCGAGAATATACAACCGGGGACCATCACCAACGGGGAGCTATATAGTTGTATGAATTTGTGTAAACACTCGTGTGTCGTGCGTACTGCCAGGCCACGACATGCATAATTGTGCATGCGTCTCCGCTGGGGTTGCACTGCATAGTAGATCAACAGGTTTTGACGTAACAGTGCAAATAAACTTAGAAATGTCCGCATAACAAACTCAACTCCATTGTCCGCCATGGTTGTTATCTGGTCGTTACCAGCCGAATGCGCAAGGTTACCTTCTGGTCACTGGTCACGTGATGTCATGTTTTCCCAAAAGTCGCGTTTTACCCGCCCACACGACAACGCGACCCCCGGCGTTCTCCGACTTCTCCACTCTGGAACCCGTTTTTAAAAAACACCGTTTACACCCCTCCAAAACGCCGGCGCCGCGTGGACGACAGGCCCAAACGAACACAAACTTCCCCGTTTCCACCAAAAAACGTTGTCGTGCAGACAGGGCCTCAGTCTCCGCTCTAATTCATCCCAAAAGTGCTTAGCAAGCACTTCCATTTTGTGCACTGGTGCGCAGTCATATTGAAGAGGAAGGGGCCATCTCCAAACTGTTCCCACAAAGTTGGGAGCATAAAATTGTCCAAAATCTCTTGGTTCTTTCATTCAGAGAGGCCAAGCCCAGCTCCTGAAAAACAATCCCACACCATAATCCCCCCCTCCACCAAACTTAACACTTGGCACAAAGTAGTCAGGCAAGTACCGTTCTTCTAGCAACTGCCAAACCCAGCCTCATCCATCAGCTTGCCAGATGGGGAAGCGTGATTCGTCACTGCAGAGAACGTGTCTCCACTGCTCTAGAGTCCAGTGGTGGAGTGCTTTACACCACTGCATCCAACGCTTTGCATTGCACTTGGTGATGTATGGCTTGGATGCAGCTTATCATCTACGGAATCCCATTCCATGAAGCTCTCTACACACTGTTCTTGACCCTGCCCCGTTAGTTTCCGTGGCCTACCACTTTGCTGTCGTTCCGAATCGCTTCCACTTTGTTATAAAACCACTGACGGTTGACTGTAGAATATGTAGGAGCGAGGAAATTTCATGACTAGACTTGTTGCACAGGTGGCATCCTATCACAGTACCACGCTGGAATTCACTGAGCTCCTGAGAGCGACCCATTCTTTCACAAATGTTGTAGAAACTGTCCGCAGGCCCAGGTACTTGATATTATACACCTGTGGTCATGGAAGTGATTGGAACGCCTGATTTCCATTATTTGGATGGGTGAGTGAATACTTTGAAAATATAGTGAATTTTTAAAACCGCTCTGGCTTTGGCTGTCAACTATTAACATTGCTGATCAAAGGAGAAGTTCAATTTGTCAACTGGACAAAGTTTGTTTGGTTGAAAACGTTTCGCCGCTCAACGTTTCGCGGCGAAACGTTTTCAACCAAACAAACTTTGTCCAGTTGACAAATTGAACTTCTCCTTTGATCATGGATTCTACCTGGACGACTGAGGGACTTTTCACGCATCTTATTAACATTGCTGTTGTAATTTGGATAATAAAGGACACCAGGAGATGGTGGGTCAAAAGAGGTGGTCCTTAATGGTTAAAGGGCCTATATTACTCTATTTTCTGATATACTAGTATGTTGTTAAATACAAAAATATACCTGGAGTTTTTTTTTTTTTTCATTCATACATGATTAACACAAATCCTGCATATATAGGGTTCTATATAGAGTTTTTCTCTCAAATTGAAAATATTCTTTTCCATAATATCATATGATAATACAGGAAGTGCTCCACTGTGTTTTTCAAATCCATGCACCTTCACTAGAATCATCTGCATGATTTCAGCCCTGGAATTGCCAATCTCTACTGAACTAAGGGTATCTGTTAATGTGAAAACTACCACTACTTGACATCACAGGGTGGAAGAGAGCATTTTTAGCTTTGAAGATGCAGACAAATAATCCAGAATTACTCAAATATGTGTGAATGAAATGAAACACAACTCTGGGTACGTCTTCATCAAGAATCCATTTTGTGTAATAAACTATATTTAAATTAGTATCTTTATGTGTTCTACCACTGTCATACTACAACTTTTGAAGTAAAGAAACGTGTGATTCTACATAGTTTTATATTAAACTGTAGTTACCTGTCCAGCCTATACGCTTTGACAGAACTTTACAAAGTGGATCTGGAGCCATATCCTGTCTCTGATTCCAGGGGGTGTGACTGACAGGTGGATTAACCAGTCAGAAAGATGCATGCACCATTCACGTTAAAACAAACATGGCTGCTTAGATATAGAAAAGGAGGGGCAAAAAACAACATAAAGGAGTCAGAATTATCTCAGAATCAACAATCGAAGCACCAAACTGTTATTTATCTCAGATAAAAGAATTTATATATTTTGTTCTGAATGTTATGAGAATTTTGGAGAGGAGATATCTTGGACTTCTTCTTGTACTTGTACTTGTACTTGGATTGTCAAGTTTGGATTGAGGTTTTTCATGCCCTATTGTCCGATTCTAGTCTCTTCTGGTTTCAAATATCAAGTTATCTAGCATCTCAGTAAGTTCTGTAAATAGAAGGAGCGCTACCGCAGATCCTTTATCCCCACCGCCATCAGACTGTATAATTCTAACATATAGGCCAGACGTGCAATATCCTCCTTTTTCATGTTGATGCCTGTTGTTACTATTATCATTATTACTATTTCCCATTATTATTATTATTACTACGTATTACTATTTGTATTATTTATTACTTACTTTATCCCCTCCCTGCCTGCATGCACTTTTTCCCTCTTGTCCAAATGTCCTGGAGCTACTGTGGCGAGTAAATTTCTCCTGTGTGAGATCAATAAAGTCTTATCTTACCTTAAATATTGGCCGATTTAAAGTGTTTGACAGGTTAGACCACTAATTTTACCAAAACACAGTTAAGATTTGTGTAAAAATGTTCAGTCCTTTTCACAATTTTCCCTATTTTTTTCTTTAGGTTTAAAATTTTGCTTCCTGGTTGGACAGCACTGTTACCTAGCAACACTCATCTAATGTACACAGACATTATTATCTGACAAATATATGAAAGCAGCTTTATTTTGTTGAAATCATGTTCTCCCTAGTGTAATATCATCAATGTTTCAGAACTCTCAACTTCCTGTAATTTTCAACATATTTTTCAACTTTTCTTCACAAATTGCTTCTTGATTTGTGTAAAACTACAATTTATATTTACAGTAGTTATAATCCCACCAAATCAAATTGAAATAAGAGAATCATAAAAATCTGTCATACGGACTTTAACTTAAAACAATAGACGCTATCACAAAGCATACGCCATAACTGAAAACACATAACAGAATATAAAACCTACAGTGCCGTGAAAAAGTATTTGCCCCCTTCCTGATTTCTGTGTTTTTTGCATATTTATCACTCAAAACATTGTCAGATCATCAAACCAATTTTAATATCACACAGAAACAACCCAAGGAAAGACAAAATTCAGTTTTTGAATGATGATTCCATTTATTAGTGCACAAAAAAAATCTAAACCTATCTGGCCCTATGTGAAAAAGTAATTGCCCCCTTAATCTAATAGCCAGTTGAGCCTCCTTTGACAGCAATAACTGTAACCAAACGTTTGCGATAATTGGTGAGGAGTCTTTCACACCGCTGGGGAGGGATTTTGGCCCACTCTTCTATGCAGAATTGTTTCAATTCTGCCATATTGGAGGGTTTTCTTGTATGAACTGCCCGTTTAAGGTCACACCACAGCATCTCAATCGGATTTAAATCCGGACTTTGACTTGGCCACTCCAAAACCTTAATTTTGTTTTCTTTGAGCCATTCAGAGGTGGACTTGCTGGTGTGTTTTGGATCATTGTCCTGTTGCATGATCCAAGAGCGCTTGAGTTTGAGGGCACGAACTGATGGCCGGACATTCTCCTTCAGGATCTTCTGGTAAACAGCAGAATTCATTTTTCCGTCAATCACAGCAAGTTGTCCTGGTCCTGAGGCAGCAAAGCAGGCCCAGACCATCACACTGCCACCACCATGCTTTACTGTGGGCACCATGTTCTTTTTATCAAATGCTGTGCCATTTTTACGCCAGATGAAACGGGCTGCAGACCTTCCAAAAAGTTCAATTTTAGACTCATCGGTCCACAAAATGTTTCTCCAAAAGTCTTGAGGGTCATCAAGGTGCTTTTTGGCAAAGGTGAGACGAGCCTTTGTGTTCTTTTGTGAAAGCAGTGGTTTTCTCCTGGGAACTCTTCCATGGATGCCATTTTTGGCCAGTGTTTTTCTAATGGTGGAGTCATGAACACTGACCTTAACTGAGGCCAACGAGGCCTGTAGTTCTTTCGATGTGCGTCTAGGTTCTTTTGTGACTTCCTGAATGAGCCGTCGTCGCACTCTTGGAGTAATCTTAGTTGGTCGACCACTCCTGGGAAGGGTTGCAACTGTTCCCAGTTTCCTCCATTTTTGAATAATGGCTCTGACAGTGGTTCGCTGGAGCCCCAGAGCTTTGGGAATGGCTTTGTAACCTTTTCCTGAATTATAGACTTCTATCACTTTTTTTCTCATTTGTTCTTGAATTTCTTTGGATCGTGGCATGATGTGTTTGTTCTTGAGATGTTGTAGCCAACTTCACTTTGTTTGACAGGAACTATTTAAGTGATTTCTTGATTCAACACAGGTGGTGACAATCAGGTGTGGGTGTGGCATGTAGAACTGAACTAAGTTTTCTCAAAACTGTGGTTAGTCACAGTTAGTTTGTGATTTAACAAGGGGGGGCAATTACTTTTTCACATAGGGCCAGATAGGTTTAGATTTTTTTTGTGCACTAATAAATGGAATCATCATTCAAAAACTGAATTTTGTCTTTCCTTGGGTTGTTTCTGTGTGATATTAAAATTGGTTTGATGATCTGACAATGTTTTGAGTGATAAATATGCAAAAAACACAGAAATCAGGAAGGGGGCAAATACTTTTTCACGGCACTGTATGTTCAAACTGCACGGGCCTCTTTATCTTTCGCTACTGCGCTTCCTGACCAACCATGCGCTCTCTCATACAGCTTTATAGATCAATATAGGGGCATTGAGCTGACACGGTGAAAAGCAATATTCATAAATAATGAACAAGAGGGCATCCTTCCTTTCACTCAGGCCTCTTCTTGTATTCCCCGCCCAGAAAAGGACAAAAGCCTATTCCTGAACTCCTCTTCATCATTGCTGCTCACTACTGGGCGGACACACTTTAAATACACCGGTCTTGGTCTACTTGTGTTCTGTTGACGGTGGGAGATTAGATATTTTGTGCTTTTTCTTTCATTTCTCTCCAGGTGCTACGTTTGTAGCGCCCCGGAAATCTCTCAGGCCATGAATCACAGCCAAATGTCACCTTTAGTAGTGTTCCCATCGAGCGCGAGGAGACGAGCCAGTGAGCAGGGCGGAGAGCTCTGAGTGCACTGTTATTATCTGGCTTTTCTCTTGCTCCAGAAAAGTTTGGATCAATCTTGGAGTGAATAACTAATGCTCGAAATGGAGTTCAGCAAAAAAAAAAAAGGACCAAAATATATCCTTAAAGGGCCCATATTGCTCTATTTTTTGATCTTTGTTATGTTTCTTCGTCAAAACATGCCTGGAGTTATGTTTTGTTTCAGTCTTACATGTTTAACACACAAACCCTGCATATTTAGGCTGAGTTCTTTTTTCAAACAGAAAACACTGTTCCACCTTGTGATGTCATATGGTAATACAGGAAGTGCTCCACCATGTTTTTAAACTTCATACATCTTCATCAGAAGCATTTGGTTTATTTTCACCCTTGGAGCTGCCAATCTCTACTAAATGCACTAACTATTAAATGTAAAAAGTAACTGTTAACATGAAAACTACCGCTTCATGACCTCACAAATTACCACAAAACATTTTAAGCTTTGGAGATGTAGACAGAGTAATAATAACGGATTACTCAAACCTGTGTGAATGTGTTTCTCCAACAACCACGCCTGGGTCACCCCTGAGCTTAAAGCCCTCCTGAACCAGAAGAAAAGGGCTTTCAACTCAGGGGACAGAGAGGAGCAGAAAAGGGTCCAGAGAGAGCTTCAATGGAGGATCAGACGGGCTAAGAAGGACTACAGGAGGAAGATGGAGGAGCAGCTGGCCCAAAACGACGCACGGGGCGTGTGGAGAGGACTGAGGAGCATGTCTGGTTTTGGACAGAGTGGCAGAGGGACAGCTGATGGTGATCAGCGCTGGGTGGACGAATTAAACTGTTATTTCAACAGGTTTAATGCGCCCACCACCCCCTCTGCCGACTCCCTCCTCCTCTTCCTCTTCACACCTCCCCGGGCCAGTGGCCACATCCACAACCCCCTCCCCCTTCACACGGACCCAACTCAGCACCAGGCCGACGCTGCTGCGGGGGAAGCTGGAGGACGCGGGAGTGGATGGACATCTCGCTGCCTGGACCACCGACTACCTCACTGACCGTCAACAGTACTTGCGGCTGCGCGGCTGTGAGTCAGAGGTGGTAGTCTGCAGCACTGGGGCCCCCCAGGGTACTGTCCTCTCACCCTTCCTTTTCACCATCTACACCTCGTACTTCATATACAACACGGACAGCTGCCATCTCCAGAAGTTCTTTGATGACTCTCCCATTGTGCGCTGTGTGTCGGAGGGGAACGAGCTGGAGTACCGCTCGGTCATCAGTGACTTTGTGGACTGGTGTGGGCGCAACCACCTGTGCCTTAACACCAGTAAGACAAAGGAGCTGGTGATCGACTTCAGGAGGAGACCACTACCTCACTCACCAGTGAACATCCAGGGGCAGGACATGACAAGACAAGACTGTGGACAGTTTCAAGTACCTGGGTGTTCACCTCAACAATAAACTGGACTGGTCCCACAACACTGACGCCCTGTACAAGAAGGGCCAAAGTCGCCTCCACCTCCTGAGGAGACTGAGGTCCTTTGGAGTGTGCAGGCCTCTGCTCAAGACTTTTTATGACTCTGTGGTGGCCTCTGCTCTCCTCTACGCTGTCGTCTGCTGGGCCCCAAGCAGCACAGAACGGGACAGGAAGAGACTTAATAAGCTGGTCAGGAGGGCCAGCTCTGTCCTGGGCTGTCCTCTGGACTCTGTAGAGGAGGTGGCTGAGAGGAGGGTACTGGCCAAATTCATGTCCATCATGGACGACACCTCTCACCCTCTGCACCGGACTATTGAGGAGCTGAGCAGCTCCTTCAGTAGCCGACTAAGACACCCCTAGTGCAAGAAGGAGCGCTACCGCAGATCCTTCATCCCCACCGCCATCAGACTGTATAATTCTAACATATAGGCCAGACGTGCAATATCCTCCTTTTTCATGTTGATGCTTGTTGTTACTATTACTGTTTCCATTATTATTATTATTATTATTACTTATTACTATTTTTATTATTACTTACTTTATCCCATTCCTGCCTGCATGCACTTTCTTTCTTGTCCAAATGTCCTGGAGCTACTGTGGCAAGTAAATTTCTCCTGTGTGAGATCAATAAAGTCTTATCTTATCTTATCTTATCTACGAGTTACGTTGGATTACAAAACAGGGTCAGTGTCAGCAGAACGTGGACCAGGAGTCCTGCCAAAGCAGATGATGATGGCATTGCGACGTCATCGTTTTCCAAAAGCTGCGTTTTGCTCGTCCACATTCTCGTCCGGCATTCTCAGATTTCTCCACTCTGGAACCTGGTTTCAAAAAACACAGTTTTCGCCCCCCCAAAACGCCAGCGCCCTGTGGACGAAAGGCCAAAACGAATACAAACTTCTCTGTTTCCACCAAAAAATGTTGTCATTTGGACGGGCCCTGAGTGTTGGTGGTGATTGGAGGGGCTGGTGGCACAGACAGCCTTGCTTTCATCAGTCTGGTGTGGAGTGAACGAATAATGCACAAAATTGTAAAGTGACTGTGAGCGTCTGGAAAAGACTAATGCATTATTATGAATGCTATGCAGTACAACTTTACTGGTAGACTAAGGTGCCAGACTCGCCATCACAAAAGTTTCATTGTGCAGCTTTCACATATGTTGGAGAGTGTAGATTTAAATTCAGCTGAAGTATAGGTCTTAAAGCCTGTATATTAGCCCCTCATATGTATGCAATTACAATGATGTCAGGTCAATTGATAAAACCACATTTTTACACAACTTTGAACTGTAGAATGATGAATTACTTCAGGAATATATTTTCTGCATGCATTAAACTCTGAGTACTTTGACAATTACGGTGAAATTACTGTGAACTGCTTTGTTACTAAATTGTCCCTTTGTTACTCTATTTCTGTGAACAGCTATCTTCTTGTCATCTTGTCAGTTTGACATGCTTTAATATTTGGATGCTTACCAGGACATTATTGGGTAGTAGATGTTTTTTTAAAGAGTAATTTTCTTTTTACATTTTGTTTAGCATCTTTGACAACTTGCTTGCAGCTGCACCTCTGTAACCTTTAAGATGTTAAGCAGGAGTGTTTCAGCTGTTTGTCGCTCTTAAAATAACACAAATGACAGCCATAACATTTCCCATTTTTATTGTCTGCAAATGATGGTTATTTAATATGCAGGCTATTAATAGAATGCTGCCTCTCTTCCTTTTGTGTTTATGGCCTGTTTTTTCTCTTTTTGTGCTTTGCCATTATCAGTTCCTCTTCCTCTTCATATAACACTCTGAGGGCCACTCGGCTTCTTCTTTTCTGGTATAATTATGAGCGTCTGAGCACACTGATTTCATGGCTTCTCTGTGCCCCCAGACACATCGGGTTAAACATCAGTGCTTTGGGAGATGTAATATGTAATTGTGCTTTTTTTTTTCTCCGGCATTGGGGTAGACGTATCTCATAAAAGCTCAACTGTTACTAGAATAAAGTTATTTTTCTCAAATCAAATGGTAGTACAGTGGTCCCTCGTTTATCGCGGGGGTTAGGTTCCAGAAATAACCCGTAATAAGTGAAATCCGCGAAGTAGGACAACTTTATATTAGGGCTGTCAGTTTAACACGTTAATTAGATTAATTAATTACACTGGTAATTAACGAGTTATAAAAATTAACGCAATTAATTATGAGTGGCAATTCAATGCGTGCGCATTTTAAATTTGGCGTGCGGGGCCTTTGAACGAGTTTATTTATAAAAATGTGACGGAGCAGGTCCGTCTTGTCCCTGGACGCGATTTCATTGGACGAGACAGCGATGACGCTATGAGAAATGCTGTGCTACCATTGGTCGGCATACAGAGACGAATGCAGTTCTAATAGGGGAGAGCACGTGAAGACGCCCGTTCCCGTTCCCGTATCTGCTGCGCTCTGCGCGCCGAACCCTTTTCAATTCCCATAACCTCTCCAGCGTGTTCTGCCGTGACTAAGGCTGCACACTTAGAAGTTTTGACTTGGTCAGTTTTGCCCATCTGAATCACGCTAAACCTGATCATTTACTCACCCCACCCTGCCGCCTCCTCCCGCGGTGCGATGGTCCGGACACATCCGCGCCGGGAGTTTAAATCCTCCTTGCGGGTTCCGGGGGTGATGTGAGCCATGAGTAATTTGCACGGGCAAATCTATATATTTGAAGCCTTGTGCGCGCGCGGACACGTGCACATGAATATGCGTTGTTTTGGAACAACATATCCATGTGCGAAAGCCGAGTGGAAAGCAACCTGGATATAATTTTGGGCAAGACTCAGGCCACCGCTAACAGTGCCGAACTGGCTGACACGGTTCACTGCTCCGAAGACGCCTCTGAGCACCAGCCCTCACCACCGACTCTGGTGCTCCAGGTACAGACGAACAGTATTGGTTTCAGCCAGGGGTTAGGCCTAAAGCGGCAGACCCCTGGATTGTTGTAGCCTGTAATGACTGCAGACAAGATAAGCGAATAAACCGCTTGTCCTGCTCCTCCTCCCGTGATGGCTGCGGACATGGTAAGCGCTCCTCTTCCACTATGAATGTAGCTTTGTCAAATAAATTCAATATCCTGGACCATGAGGATTTTCCCCCACTAACCCGCACTCACAAGGGTTGGTTGCATTTCACACCGGCTCCAAAATCAGACCACCCTGGAGTTCGGGACATGGCTATCAATGCGTCGCCACCAGCCTTGGGTAACTTGCATGAGAGCGATACTCCACTGCTCTCTAGGACTTCCCCAACTACGGCCCCAGTGCCGCCCGGAGATCTGGCCTTGCACGTGCCGGGTTCGTCCATAGGCGTGACGGGGAAGACCCACTGTCCCCTCTCCGCGCGCGAGTGCCCCCCCCCCCCCCCCCACTGTGGCTCCCTTGGCCGCGGCCCCCAGACCCGTCCGTTTTGATTCTTGGCTCTTCCATGGTCCGCCACGTGCAAATAAACAAAGGCCACACCTCCTCACCCAGGCGCTCTCGTGAAGGACATCATAGACTCTGTCCCTACCACCCTGTGTGACCATCCCAGGTTTAGACCTGGTTTAGACCTGGTTTAGACCTGGTTTAGACCTGGTTTAGACCTGGTTTAGACCTGGTTTAGACCTGGTTTAGACCTGGATTAGTCCTGGTTTAGTCCTGGTTTAGTCCACGTTTAGTCCACGTTTAGTCCTGGTCTAGTCCTGGTCTGGTCCTGGTCTGGTCCCGGTCTGGTCCCAGTCTGGTCCTCATGTCTTAATCCCGGTCTGGACTTCCTACGGATCCAGTGACTCATGTCTCAGCTGATACACTATAAAAAATAAAAAAAAAATTAAAAAAAAGGCCGCAAAAAGTGAACCGCGATAGAGCGAGGGACCACTGTACTTAAAAACATCTTCAATTTGGACTGTACTGAATCGATAATACTTTTTTTGTAATCTTGTGTGCATGTAACCGGCTGGTTAGCTCAACTGGTAAGTCATGGACTTTCCCCCTGGAGGTTGTAGGTTCAAAACCCCCCCCGGGCAATGAGCTAACCAGTGTGGGTCCTTGGGCAAGACCCTTCACGGTACTGCCCCCCGGGCGCTGAAAAAGATGGCTGCTCACTGCTCCTGAAAAAGGATGGGTCAAATGCAGAAGTCAAATTTCTCCCGTGTGTCACTGTGTGTCATTGTGTGTGAGACCAATAAAGGCTAAAAGCCCAAGCTTAATCTTAATCTTAATGTAGATTTGACAAATTTTCTGACAAGAAAACAAAAAAATGATCATTTCGGCATGGTTAACAGCAATGACCAATTGACCATAACAAGGCATTTCCAGCTAAAAACTACCCAAATTATTAAGGACGATCAATGAAGAAATATTTCTTGCTCAAAACAGTGGATCCAATCACATAAGACAAATTGTATAGCTGTTTGCATCTCCCCAAACCACAATGCAGTATCTTTATTCAGGAATGAAACCATGTTAGTTTGGAGAAACTTTATGAATTCAAGCTCTTCTGGCCAAATAATTTCACTTCAGACTGACTCATAATATTTTGTTTTTACAATATAACTTTTCAAATGGCTTGCCATCATGGCTTGAGCCCAAACACACCAGCAGGACAGGTTCAGGATCAATTCTCTGGAGTTTGGGAACTCACAAATGTAGAGAGAATCCATCTTGTGGCGCTAGGTTAATCTTGTTGCTTTCTCTTTGAATTAAAATACAATATATTATTTGTTGATACACACAGTACATAATCATCAACCTGATTATTTTCTAACAAATATTCTTGCCAGCTGCATGTTTTCTTGCAGCAATCCAACTATTGAAAGTCCTAGCTCCACTTTGAAGAGGCTCGTTTACACGAAACAGAGACACTGGAGATTGTTTCAGAGCGCATTTTTAATTCTGATGATTATCAGAGCAGTCATCACTCACATCTCCACTGCAGATAGATTATTACCACAATAATCCAGTGTGCTCAATGACCGTCTCCTAAATACTCCCTCCCCCTGCGTCCTCACCAGTCCCTCTGCTGCCTGTGGACTGGCTTGGATTTCCTTACAATATTCTATTCCCTACTTCCTCAATTAACAGAACAACGAGCAGCTCCGATATCATATGTGGCTTGGACCTCTATCAGAGCTTTTCCTCTCCTAGCGGTACGGACAGCGTCTGACAGACACAGCATCCTCAGCACTGGAGCACATAGCACCAAAGTCAGCAGGGAGAGACAGAGGAGAGCTGAGAGACAGGAGGGAGTAGTGGCAGACGGTGCACCATCACGAGGAGGTGCTTTGTAAAGAGCGGAAGCGCGTGCATCTAGGCGAGAGTACAGCAGAGGGAGTGGACTCTCTGATGCCTTCACCAGGAAATGGAACAGCTAACCCAAGTGCCCCCTGCATGGACTGTTGTGAGTGCCGCTATCTTTACTGTGGCAGTAGTAGGGACGACTACCTGTGGATCATGTGGAGTACTTAACACCTTCTGAGCATAAGTGAGGGCTTTCAAGTGCCTTAGGAAGAAACTGGTGTTTTCTCTTTCCTTACTTGTCTTAGCCTAGCTGTGGCCGGCTCCCCATGAGCAAGTCCATGTGCGGCTGTGGCTGCAGCATCATCTCCTCTCTGATGAAGAGACTGGGCCGCTCCGCCTGCTGCTCAGACCTGCTCTCCTGTAGTCATACCTCGGAGCAGCTGCAGAGATTGGCCACGGGCTGCCCACCGAGACCCAAGGTAACACGTGCTCTCTGCTCTGTGCTGTCTCATACAGGAAACAGCACTGTGTCCAGCCTGTGTGTCAGAACTCTTGTTTATGTGCTCTGAACATCCTTAAAGATTTCTCAGATAGAAGAACGCGGAACAATGCCATAATTGACTCTCTAATGGAGCCAGGTGATTGAATGGCCGGCCCGCTACCTTGACAACAGTGGTCTGCTCTCAGCACAGTCATTCAAATAGATGCCTTCAGACTGTCTGTGGTTTACTGTGATTGCTGCCTGCCTCGAGTGGAGAAAGCTTTTTCTAATGGAACAAATAAAAGTCAAACCAGATTGTATGCCCAAGTGCTTTGTATGTACACTTGTGTGTGTGTGTGTGTGTGTGTCTGCACGCGGGCGTGTGTGAGAGACTGCCAGTGTAACTACTGGCTCCAGACTCCACTAGTGTCTGTGTTTATGTAGAACTCTTTTACAAGGTAGAGCCCCTCCCTTTTCCCTATGGCAGCACACAGAACAAAATGATTTAATTTGTAATAGTCTTGTCAGAAATCCACAAATGTTGCAGTATTGTTGCATAGCAACTATGCTAACAGAGGGCTTGAGAATGACAGTTTTGTGAAGGTTGAGACAGAATGTTGATGTTCCTTTTAGAATGTCTCATGTGGGAGCACAGTGATGTGTGTCAAGTTGTTCACAGTGAACTAAGTTAGAATAAAGCTGTTGTGTGTACAGAACTTCAGTACTGGGGGCTCACTTTCCTCCTCTGAGACATCACCTGCTCTGTCTGGAAATGGAGCCATTGATTCTGCCCTTGCCCTGGTTGTGCTGAAGCCCTGCTTCTTTTAATACACATTAACTTAGAGCTGGGTGGTATAATTATGTCGGTGTCACGGTATTTGACAGTATTTTTTAATTTTTTATTTATTTATTTTTTTCATGCTTAACTATGTGTTAATCCCATTTCCTAATAATTACTACAGTAATTACTACAGTAAATTCGACTTGGTAAAACATATCTGAGATCCAGTACTTTAATCATCTCCCTGAAGCCACCTTTCTCAACAGGACTAATTGGTACCTTGTCTTTGGCTAAGTGGATAGTAATAGTGTTAGTAATATTGTTCCACCGTTTGCTTTTCTTGTCGTAGGCAGTCCCCCAAATACGTCTTTGAGTGACGTCTGAGTCCCATTTTGTGTTGCAGTGCCAACTTGAATGTTATCTGCAGACGTGGAAGAGGATGCAGATCTTAGTTTCATACATTCTTCATATTCCAGGACATGTTTGTGACAGACGTGGTGAAGAAAATTGCTTGTGTTGCCTCCTGCGGCTACAACTTTAGCCTGACGACATTTACAGAATATGGTTGTTTGATCAGCGTCAGATTTCTTTAAAGCCAAAGTACTTCCACACAACTGACACGGCTCCTCTTTTTGGTATAAATTCCTCTCTGTCTGTAACGTTTTCTCCGTCCATGTTGTTCACCTCTCAACACACACTGTGCTTCCATCGCTCTCATGCATGCAATGTCCCGCGGTGTGACGTTCTGCCGCTCTGTGTTCCCGACGTTTTGTACGCACACACTCACCGGTATTGGGATATATGAAAAATTCATATCATTTAAAAAAACACCGGTATTCGGTATGAAGTGGTATACCGCCCAGCCTTACATTAACTCATCACTGTGTTCTTCTGTTGTGCTTTTTTATTGTCTGAGGTAAGCGGTCAGTTCCATTTTTGTCCATGCTCCACTGTACATTGTAATGCTCCTACACATGTCGGTAAGAGTTGTGAAAAGTGATTTTCTCCACACCCTCCCACAGTGTATTGAGGTCAGCATGGTGTGATTTATTGTGCATAACCATAATTTCCTCTTTGTACACACATTGTAATGTCCAATACGAACTACTTCTTTTACCATCAGATTTCTGCTTATTACCTATTCCCTTATATAAAATCATGAGAAATATTTTGGTTCAGAATTGTATTTGAACAATATTGATTTTAATTAATTAAGGCATGATCATTTCAGTGAGATTAGTCAAACTGTGCCTGTTCACTGACTCAACGGAAGAGTGCTTCATGTGAAGTGTGTGTAAAACCGTGTGTTCCAGCTGTGCCTCTTTGTGGAGAGCAGAGTTGGCAGAGCTGTGAGGACTCCACGCTGTCTGTCTAGAAATGTGGACACAGTTTTGAACACTAGTCTACTGTGTTTATAGCCCCATAATAGGCAAGAGGCATCCTTAATCTGATCACCATTCAACCACATGCAATTAACAAAGCATATAAAATCAACTCCATCTAGTCCTTCAGCGACCTATCCATTGTCAAGGCTTTCCAAATAAAGTCCACTGCACTCCCCGTATCTGTTTACATGCACGTCAGGAAAACAAAGTGATCTAATTGCAAAAAATAAAACTGGAGAACTGTGCTCCTGCTCTATACAGTGCTGCAAGCATATAGTGTACTTCAGTCACCTTAGGAGAGGCATTTAACTGCACTGGACAAGAAAGTGCCAGAAAAGTGTGTGTGGAAGAATCGCTCATTTTAGATACTGTAGATGGAGCAATGACACAAATAATTCCCCCCTCCGCTGCAGATTATCTTGTTTTTTTTCCCACAGTTTTGAGAAAGTGTAAACTAACACAGCTTTTTTAATGGGGTTATTTCCTCTGCATAGATCTAATGACATGAGCAACGCAGCTCCAAGCATATCTGAAAATGTAATATAATGAAGTAATTGAGTTGTCTTTAATCTATAGTTGCTCAGGTAATCACATAGAGCGTACTTGTGATTGCATGTAAATAGATTGAATAGTTCACCTGCACATAGAATCCCACTGTTCCTGTGTCCTCTCCAGCACAATGTCAGCCTCTTCACAGCCCTGTGCACTAAGAATAGAGTCTGTTGAACCAGCCTTGTGTCTGGTGTATTTTTGGACAAAAGTCCACTGTACCTGCTTTCATTCTGGAGCACAGACTTGCCATTATACAAGCTTTTTATGCATGCTATTAATGGGCACAGATCCATTTATGACTTTTTAGCATTTTCTCTAAAAGAATTGTCAGTGTAACTCCAAAAAGGATGTAGAATTAGTCAGTAACATATTCACCTAATCAAACGTCTTTTAGTTTTTGGGATTGTTAAATATGTATTTTCAGTGTGTTTGAAGTATACCTCTCTGCTGTCTCTGTGCTGAAAACCAGCCTAGTAATATGGCAGACATGACCAAAAGCAAATTCTCCTGGGAAACTCTGGCTGTTTTTATTTTGTTTTGGTTTGTTTTCTTTTTTCACTTGGAATGGATGGAAATAAAAAGCGCTTTTTAGTGTATTCCCTGGCAGCAGATTCTCATAAGGGAGCTGCAAGGGGAGCTCCATTGCTGAAAGTTACTTAGTTCTGCTTTAACGCCTAAAATAATTGCCCATGTTAGATCCTGTCAATTTTTATTTAGATTACTTTTGACAAGCCTAACACTGTATTAAGTCTTGTAGAGATGATGAACTTTCCATTACTACATAATCACCCATCACATTTCCATATAGCTCTTTCCTTTCCTCAAAAGCACAACAGACCCACTGGCTGCAGATAACTAATTACAGAGCGATGGCTGTTCCGGTAAAAGCAGGGACAGCTTTAGCTATTCATAGCCTTCCTCCTCCAAGTGCACACAGCAGAAGTGGCACTCCCAAAGGGGGCCAGTGCAATGTGAGCCCGGGCTAATGCTTCCCACCACAGCCCCAGACTACACCCGAGGAGCACAAGCTAAGAAAGCCTCTAGCGACTCCCTCCTCAAGGTCAGAGCTGTTGTTTTGCACTGAAACAGATCGACCATTTCACATCCACTATGAATTAATAGAATTCTGAGCTGCTGGAGGCCCAATGCTGATTTTTGATTTGTCACACTTGAGATCGGACTTGTCATGGCTCTCTCCTGGCACCTTCTCAGATGCATTAGCCAAGATTACTTTCAGTACAGCTCAAGGGATGAATTTTATGGAGCGTGCCACCAGTAAACCACTAATGGCATTTTGGTCACCTACTAGGAGGGTTAGGGTCCAGTTCATTGATGGAGATGTGGATTCTTGTCTTTGATTGTTGGTTTACATATTGTGTTTGTGGGAGTGTTGTCAGAATACTATTTCCATACAAAGCAATACCACAATGTTGATTAACTCATTGACTGCCGGTGACGAGTTTTCTCGTCATGTTGAATCCGAACGTTGAGTGCCGTGACGAATAAACTCGTCAAGGACGTTTTTCAGCGGGGGTTGCTAGGATACGACCTGGAGCAGCTTTGAAGGTGTAATTCACACTTCCCAACATGTAGGTGGCGATCTTGTATCATTATCTGCCGATCGGAGAGGCGGGAGAGGAGAGGAGTGTAGTGTGTGTGTACTGTGGAGTGCGAGTGGAGGCGAATGGAGTAAGATGGTGAGGCCAGTGAACCCGGAAAAGCAGATAACTGTTGATCAGCGCCTACGGAGCGGTTTGATCGCTTTTGGGACCCAAGATCCCGGATCAGAGGATCACAGAGACACGCAGCGATGTCGGGGCAGAGATCTGCTCTGGCTGAGGCAGGGGGCGTGTCCTGATCGCGCTGCACGGAGCAGGGGGGACTCCCTGCTCCGTGCAGCAGAGCAGGGAGAACTCTGCGCAGCAGAGCAGAGAGACAGTGCCAAAGAAGTTTACTGACTTGGATTCTGCTCTCCAAAGAGGCACGAGATGAGAAGAATTGAGTTTATATGTGTGTGTGTGTGTGTGCGTACGCGCGCATGTGCGTGTGTAGCTGTGTGTGTGTAAAGGTTTATGCATGGGCTTGTGTGTATGTACATATACGTATATATGTGTGTGTGTGTGTGTGTGTAGGTGCGTGTGTGTGTGTGTGTGTATATGAGTGTGTACTCTGAGCCTCAATATTGTTGTGAAGTGACAAAGTTCTATTTTATATGAGAAGAGATTATATCCTGTAAACATCTCTTGGCACAATTGAGTTGAAGGATTCACAGAGCCTTATATTCTTATATTTGTAAATAAAAAATGTACTTTGTCATCAAAAATCTCTTTCTCTGTTATTTTAGATGTTTGAGGTGTCACTAAATCGATAAATATTGATGTCAAAGTCACTGATCTGCTCGAAATCCTTCTCTGAACTAAACGCTCGTTTTCTCCATTTCTTGCTCAAAAACCAGTGTTTTTGCTGAAACTTCCCTATGTTCTACTATCAGTTATTTGAGAACCGAAAAGGTTAGAAACAGGTGAAAGAAGAGAGTCGACACTTTATTTTGATGTGTCCCATGTTTATATAGTCAAAGAACTCAGTATTCTGTGGGTCTTGGAAAATCAGTGAAATTCTACTGAAACCTGTGGCACTCTGGGGTTAGAATTCTGAAAACAGGCCGGCAGTGAATGAGTTAAAATACTCATGAAAGCATAGTACTTTCTTTATAGGTTCCATAGTGGTCCGTGAGTATACACTATCTTCTGTGGTCTCATACTTGTTCTGATACAGCTGATCACAAACTTTTTTGGAAAGTCAAATTTGACAAAAAAAGTAGATTTTAGTCATGATTTTGACATTAGACTAGAAAAGGTATGTGCATTTCTTTTGCTTTAATTTGACTGATAGAATAGAAAACGCAGTTATCAAGTATTGTAACTATTCTCTATCATTTATTTAGCCTTGTTTGATCAGACTGCCGCTCATGCATTTTTGTTGGAGTGCACCTGCGTTCATAGACAGTAGTGGGCGTGTTTTGCTGTATGCTACCCACTCAGTCCACTTCCTTTTGGACCAGTCAAATCCTGAGTCTCCCAGCCACCCAGCCTACAAGTTGTTTTACATAGGCCACCTTATCTTTCACTGTCACTCCCTCAAGATCTGTGCTCACAATTCAATTTCAAATAAACTGAGCCCACACAGCGTCTACTTTAAATGTAAGATTTCTGATCATGATTGGCATTTTCATGTTTTTCATGCGCTGAATGCATTTGAATATATTTGAAAGAAAACTGGGCTATTAACAGATGTCTGTGGAAAGTAAAATAACATGACTTCAGCTTATGTCCGTTTTGTGGGACATAAGTGTTTGGTGTCTTTTGATTTATCCTATGCAAAAGTCTAATTATAAGAAAAGAAAATTTGAATGTGACAATTAAAGCCTCAAAGAATTACTGTTATTTGACTTGTGTGACAGTTCATGCAAAGCAGTTACAATATTTTAAGAAAAACAAAACACATGAACACCATGCATTGGAGTTAGATGGTGAGAGTTGTCAGATAGGGAGGGTTACTGAAGTGTTAGTATAGCTCACTAAACAGAATTGGTGAAATGACCATTTGAATGCTTAAAGGGATATTCCAGGATTTTTGACATTTCTGAGTTAGCCAGGGTGTTGCAGAGATGTGGAGACACTTTTTAGCGAATTTCATGCAGTCCTTCCAGCTGCAGAGTTTTCAGTTGCTAGGCTAGCGCAAGTCAATGGTAAATGGTAGCCTGATTTTAATCAGGCTTACCCACACCAAAGGACACTCGAGGCCAGTCAACTATAACGCCAGACTGTCGATGTAAATGTCTGTGTTGATGGAACAATTTTAGAAATATAATCAACCTTGTACTTTAAAGGATTTATGTCCTTATGCAACAGCACGTTTTTTTCCTGATCAAGCTAGGCATGGGCGGAGTGATATCACCTTGCAGCTAGGTTTCCAGCTGTTTTTTGTTTACCTTCAGCTGTCATCGTTAGCCGTAGAGTACAGTAGCCTGCCCTGTTCTACAATCCAGACATGGCCACGTTTGGAGGTCTCCCCGATGCTTTTGAAAACGATGTTGAGCAATTTGCTTTCTCCACTGAACCGTACCTGTGCAGGAATATACAGACGAATGTTCACAGGCTAGCAACAACTTTATGAGCGTGCCTGCCTTTTCTGTCAGCCGGGTAGACTACAAGAGTGAAGCAAAAGCTCTAGCACAGTCTTCATCAATCGACCAGCAGGCTAACATAACGACAGGAGCAAGCTTGGGTAAAAAAGGTATAAACCTGTTCTTCATCACGGGATCTTGCACTTAGAAAGACAGATGGTACTACAGTAGTTGTCAGACTAGGCTTTCCAAGGGATTTGGTGTAGTAGTCTGGTCCGAAATGTGCACCGGTGTGTTGATATCTAAGCCAGCAGCTACAAGCCACAGTCGAGTCCTTTCTCGATCGTGCACTGGAAAGCTGTGAAAACTTTGTGGTGCCCACCTGCGGGCTTTATTTGTACATTTTCGAAATGCACACTGAAAAACCATTTTGCCTGGTAGTTCTTTTAAAATTCACCTCTTCACTCTGTGGTCTTCCATACTACGTCTTTTCTCGCTTCTGTTTACGTGATTGGTCACTTCACAACCAACTAGAGTAAAGTAAAATTTTGCTGCTGCTGCGAAGCTAGTCCCTCAGATATGAAATGATTCATGCTATTCGCAGTCAGTTTCATTTCAAAAATTACTCAATCAACATATATTTACATCGACAGTGTGCCGTTATAATTGACTTGTTTTGGGTGCACTATGGAGTGGGTAAGCCTGATTAAAATCAGGCTACCATTTACCATTGACTTGCACTAGCCTAGCATCTGAAAACTCTGCAGCTGGAAGGACTGCATGAAATTTGCCAAAAAGTGTCTCCACATCTCTGCAGCACTCTGGCTAACTCGGAAATGAGCCCCCATGTCAAAAATCCTGGAATATCCCTTTAAATAGAACATATATGTGTAAATGTGTAGCTGGAGATGTCTTTGGCCCATACAGTGAAGGTGTGTAGAGTGTGAGCCTGACCAGCATGCCTGATGGTTATCACCCTCTTCTCTTTTCACATGTTGTGTCAGGTGGCTGAAAGAGCAGAGTGAAAGCACTTGTCACTTCTCTGTGCAGGGCTCAATAGTGACAGCCCCAGCTTTATGCTTTAACATGGAATTTGTGTTGCTTGGCTGCATCTGTCATTTGCCAAGATGGAAAAAGTCTGTTTTGCTCAAGTACCAATTCTCTGTCTCATTACAAACAATAGGCCAATATTGATGTGTGTTATTATGCCTGGCTACCTGTTATAA